>VBVQ01000054.1:87499-108916 GCA_011636635.1 Tetramorium simillimum | reverse complement strand
CTACAACGAGAACCGACCGACGTCTCTCCGTTTTTCTCGAGTTGAGGATTCCGAATCGTTCGACGAAGAGTTCTTGTCGACTGCGTTAAATCGTAAAGCAGACGCAGGGCCCTTTGCGAGCACCACAACACACTGTCAGCCGCCGTGTCACATCGACGTCTACCTGCGCATCTGTATACTCGCGTTTGTGCCACGCCGAGTACCACCTGCCCTATAGGGGCGTATATTATGCCGCATTGAACCCGACGATTCATATGGGGGGTGCCGCCGCCGCCGCCGCCGCACTCGGAAACCTCTCTACAAACGTCACGCGCAGAGGGTCCCTCAGCCTCGGGTTCTATCTTTGTGCAACGACGAAACGCATTCTCGTGACTAGGGAGAGACTTGGGACGTAATAACGACATTATTCTGTAATAGAAGTAGAAAATGCCACTTGGCTAGAGAGACTGCGCTAATCGTCTAGTCGAGAATAAAATAGCAAAGTATTAATCGCGTGACGGACAAACGAGCAGCGTTGTTGGCCGAAAGTATTTTAATTTAGAAGTTCTGGGATTAAATATCCTGCCCAACTTAACCGCAGGACTTTCCAGCTGCCGCGGAATCGGGAAACGTCCGCGGCGCGGCGCGTCCGCGATAATTGCTCATTCTCGAACGTTTATTTTGAAAGAGAGAACACGCTTAAATAGTGGCCGAGTAATGATGCGTGGAATATAAAACGATAATGTCATTAAGCACGACGCGTCCTGGATGTGTCGTCGTTTGTGGAACATGAACGAGCATGCCGGACGCCGCCTCGCGCGAAGCTGCGGTTTGTTTTTCGTCGTTTATCATATTTTGCGCACGGAACAGTTATCCGGTCAGATCTTGCAATATTCTCGCCGGACAATTCGCGATATATTTCGCCCGTCTCGAGCAACACTCGGGCGGACTAATTAATTCAGCGTCAACTTGCACTGCGAAACTAGTTTCGTCTCGAAACAAAATAATTTCTTTATTCCGCAAACATGCTGCGGTGTCCCGCGTGCCCCCGATTTTACTAAACTTTCCAGACGGCCGAGAGCCGGCTCTCGTCTGTCTGGTAAATCCTTTTTTGCGAATCCACACGTTAATTCGTTGATTAATAAAATCGCAGTGAATTACTGACACGATGCACGATTACACATTTTCTTTTTAAATTCTGCTAATATGTGATTAATTTGACAGCAAAATCCCATCCAAATATTTTATGAGAATGACGACAGACGGTGGAAGAGAACGCGTTGTCGATTCGCAGAAACTCGGAGGTTTCGGGAGACTCGGTAGAGTCCTACAGATCGGCGAGAGACAGCCGAGACGAGTTACTCCTGATAGTAGCCGGACATGTTGTCAAGTGACTCGAGGACTTGGAATGGAATCGCGGCGTGCGGCGCGGTTACGGCCCGGAAGTTACGTCGATATTGACAAGAGAGCTACGGTGACGGTCGGCAGCGGTAGTTGGATGCGGGAAAGAAACTCTCCTCCTCTCGCGCGCACGCACGGCACGGCCGCCCGTTATTCACCGCGAGTCATACATGCAAATCGTGTTTACACGCCGTCGGGGGAGAGAGAGACAACGGGGGGAACGGGGGAACGAAAACGGGAAAATACACGGCGCCGGATGCACGCTATCCCTCTCGCCTATCCCGTCGGCTATAACCGTACGCGGCTGAGTGAACGAGAAACGGTACGGTCTTCTTACAAAGCCAAATCGCGCCGCGGGGTAAAAGTTAGAGGCTGCAAGCCATGACTCCGGTTAAATCTGAGAACAAGTGGGTAGCGCGGAACCCGAGAGCCGTCTTTGTGGGCTGACGGCGCTAAGAGACAATGAAGGCTTCGTGTATGAATAAGGGTTCAAGGAGTACTCTTGAAGGTGGTAGATATTCACGGATATTCGCTTTACGGTAAATAAGACGCGCAAAGCAAACTCGTATTCTACACGTTTCGTACATGTAATCTTTCGCAATAAGAAATTGAGGATATTAAAATTCAAGGAAATTAAATATATATATATATGAAAATAATGAGAAATAACTAATAATACATAGTTGTATGATATAAATGGTAATATAATTTCTTCGCATTTAAAATGTTTGCTTTTTTTAATTGGCACAGAAAGAGTGTTCTGTCCGCCCGTTTTCCACGATATCTAAAGGAAAATAGATATGCTCCACTTCTCATCTGCACGAATTAAGTTGAAGCTACAAATTATGCGACGCTCGGTCGTATTGTACCGATCGACGACGCGAATTGTATCGAAATCGAGCGCGCTCGCGCCAGAAACTCGTAGGCGGATAGAAATGTCACCTCGCAACCGGCACCTTATAATTCGTCACGCCACGGTGGCGTTTCACAACCGCGTACGACAACGGCGCCGGGTACGTAACACCAACACGATTTAGACACGCGTCGCACACTGGCCTGCCGATGTGCGTGCGTGCGTGCTTGCGTGCACGCACGGCCGAGCGCGATCAGGAGAGCAGAGTGAAAGGACCGTAAATCAGACAGAGAGACAATGAGAAACGACGCATCAAAGTGGACCCCTAAAATTCGTCAAGTTCATCCCTCGGCCCGACGTCGGTGAAAATCTCGCGCTTGAGTTTTGCAAGGGACGGGCGGGTCAGACTTCCGACAGAGATTCGCTTTCTCGTGAAGACAAGATAGATAAATCAAGAATATATTTGAAACAAAGTGGAATTTTACGACAACAGATATCTCGTTTTCGCAAAAAAACGAATAACTTTGAAATAAAAGTTCTTAAGGCTCCTCGGTACTAACCGCAGCCATCTTGAAACGTGACATCAGAAGCGAGAAATTACACATTGAAAATCTTTGCAACGCACTGTCAAATAAAAAAAAATGTTTGAAAACACACTGTAGATCGCTGTGGCATACATGTAAAATATACAGGAAGCTAAGATTACCAAGGAATACACAACGTAGAAGACACAGTGTCGCTTTCCAGAGTTATCAAATCACGTGTGTGTCCGTGTGTTTAGTTATGTATGCGACTACGCTCTGTATCATGTTCATTTTACGTATAGGCTTTTCAAGAAATAGTGGTCCTGTACATTTTACAAGTGTGCTAAAGCGACCTAAAGTGTATTTTCATCCAAGTATCTTTTTATTTGACAGTACGTTGCAAAGTAATTTTCGTATAGTTTCTCGCTTCTGACGTCACGATTTCAAATATGGTCGGCGAGGGACCAGGAGCCTTAAGGAGATTGTCGACGTTTCCGAGATTCGACGATACGTGACTGTTTATCTCAGCGCGACTATCTTACCGCGGCGATCAGCTGATCGAGAGACCGTTTGTCCGGGCAGGGGTTCGACAATCTTCCTTTCTAGTCGTTCTGTCCCGCCGGGTTTTCGCGCACATATACGATTTATTTATGCACCACGAATTAGCGAAAGGTGCTGTCGCGCGAGGTGAAATTCTGGAATCTTGTCGAGCGTTAAATTTGCTGCTCACACAACACCCGAGATCTCCGCGGACGCATTATTAACCTTAGCTATCCTCCTACGTGCACGGCCGGAAAGATGCAGATAGGATCTCGCGCGACCGCACGCGTCGCCGCATTCATCATTGTCGCTGCCTGTCCACCACTACAAATTCATTAACGTTACGACGATCGTCTAAACTGCGCATTCTGCGAGACACGCGATGCCGCGGGCTTGAGGCCGCCGCGCCGAGCCGTTTCGTGCCATCGGAGAGACCGGAGGAATCGAGGTCAGGAGGTTAGGATCGGATAATTTCGACGAAAAATTGTACGAATACCTCGGTATTGGCGGACTAAATTAACAGTTGTCATTTTGTCAGAAAAATGTTTGCAAATGCTCGAGCGATCGATAGGCTGCTGGCAAAGATTATCTCTCAAAATCGGGCTGGCTGCTAGAAAAACTGAATTAAATCAATTTCACACTGCTGTGTATACTTATTGTTAAAAAAAGGCAAAAATCTAGAAGGCGCTCCCAATAAAGATCAAGGTTAACTTAATATAGAGAGACCATCTTTCTGCGGTCGAGTATTTTAATTAATTTTTTTTATCACCGACTTTCCTTCATCGACGAGCCACATATTGCAAAAGGCGAATACTCGTTCCGAGCGTTTACAACAGCTTTATATACCGAGATAAAATCGCGATTGCGTCCGCCGAATACATTACAATCGGTTGCGACTTAATTTGATGGCAGTACCAAGGATGAAATTAATTTGATGACGATCGCAAGACGGTGATTGTTCCCGCGGCACGTTTCCGAATGGCGACGAGTACGTGGATACGCGAGAAGAAAAAAAAATCTTCAACATCAGCTGTTATAAACAGTTCGAAAAGGGAGATAACGCGGCGAGCGTAGGAATTCCTGTTATTCCAGAAATTTTAATGCCCGCACCTTCGACGCGGGCGTACTTGATTGTTCTCGCGAGTCGTTGATAGAATTCGAGACGCAATCAAACGACAATGAATCCGTGCAGCATTTCCATATCGAGAATTTGTATTCCGTACGCTTAACACAGTGTAAATTAAGCGGTCTTTTACACAAAATTGAGTTAGCTCTTACTCAAGTTCATAAAAATGGACCACTTTACAAATGCACCATGTCGACGATCGTCCAACAAAAAGATGCTTCAAACACCGTAATAATCTTTAGGGTACTATTTATGTACAAACACTGCTATATCTATATTGTCTCGCAACCTTGGAAAAATCCGATACTGCATTTAATTATTAAAAAAAAAGAAAGAGAAAGTTCAGAAATCGTCCGGAATGTGATGAGAATATTAACGTGTATTTTTTTTTTCTTTCCAACGTTTGTACACAGTGTCTTGTGCACGCTATCACTTAACATATTTTTTACTTTTGTTATAATTAGGATTATAAATACTATTTAAATACTATAATAAATAAATACTATATAATGAATTTCGTTACATGTTCAATTCCGGATATTCCACAACTAGGTTTAATAATTTACAAGTAACTATTTGAATAAATCAAGAGATTTTCTACGGAAACGGCTTATCTATCGAACGCTGTAGAATGCTTAATATAATGCTAGATACATATTCATTTCTTCCCTGTGCTTGCCGCATTATCTCACGTTATCACAAAGATAATGTCGTACAAAAACATGGTAACATATATATGAGATATCGGAAGAGGTCCAATGGTAAGATAAATAAGTATCACGTTCTTGTATTACATGCATATCGCGTTTAATATATTATTAATATTGATAGCGATTATTAAATTCTTTGTTTGTGATTAGATATTACGACACTATGAAACGTTACAATTGTACATTCCACATTCTTTTATCAGGCACATAGAAAAAAATTAAATTCAATTGAAAAAGAGCTCAATAGCTCAAGAAAAATGTCACATATATTAAGATAATTTTAAAAAAATGACATTAATAACAAGAGAATATATGCAGTCTGGAGACTCGATATGCACGGCTCTTGTCGCGCTAAAGACATAATTTTTGCATTTTTAAGTGTAGATTACAATAAGATCATACGCAAAAGTGGCGAGCATGAAATCGCGGTGGATCCGGCAATGAACTTTTCTCTCGACGCAGCCACGTGCGTAACGAGCAAATCATCCTGAAGAAATTTCTCAGAGCGAGTGTCCGACCTGTTTTTAATGAAAGCCGGAAGCGCGTATCAATAGCAGCTGTGTTATGTTCCGCGTCAGATCGCGCGCTAGGTGTACCCGCCTGCCGGAATACTTTCATGATTAATTCCTACGAATCCGCCACCGTTATGTCGCGGCGATTGCATTTGCATTTGTACTAATTTAGGCAACGCAACGCGCAGGCGGCGCACGCGGTAAATTTGACAAACGGGGGTTTGAGAAAAATCACATCTTATTTAGAAATGCATTTACATAAGGATCTAACAAGCCGAGTTTTCTTTGTCCCGGAAAGCATTTCCGTGAGAGGAGATATTTTGTGCTCGTAACCACGCCGCGCGTAACCACGCCGCAATGCGTCGTCTTTCATTGCGGCTCGTTGAAATGTTTCAAAATATATCCCTTTGGAAGGACATTTTAATTGCGAAACGTATAGAGGGTCGGGACAATGTAAATTACCTCGATGAAACGAGCCGCGAAGTGAAGAGGCGAGAATTTTTCAGCGCGCGCGTGTGCACGTTCTAACGGGGAAAGCCCCGTGGTATTATGGTAAAACGCCAGGAAATCCCCGTGAACGATTAGCCGAGAGTCCCCCTTTTTTTTAAACCCGCGTTGTCCGCGCGATCCGCTTTGTGGCGACAAAATATAAAAACTTTCGCGACAAGCGCCTGTGCTAGTTAGGGCGGATACGTAATTATCGGTAATTAGAAGAGTGTATAATCGAACAGCGATATTGTGTTACACTTTTGTTCAATATTCAACAGCTTTCTTTCTAATAATCTTTTTCTCTCGTATTATTAGCATTCACAACGCGAGTAGTAAAATGTATTAAACAAAAAAAAAATATATATATATAAAGAAGGTAAACGTAAGACAAAATATGTAGGTAAGAGATGGAGCGGTTTGTATTTTATATTAAAGCGTAGCGTGTAAGTAATGGTGTATTTATTTACCCGAGCGTTAATCTCGGCGATACTGTTTTTATTGCTTAAATATCAGCGTCAGAAAGACTTCCAGTGGTAATTACATGGCAACATCCGGTGCTCTATGCTTGGGGATTTCGATAACGATTATCTATTGCGACTAAAAGGATTTTCTCGTTAGATAACTTGTATTAATACTTAGATTGACATGTACGGGATGACGTGTGGCTCCGTGCTAACGCGAGTGATTAGTAACGGAAGGGTCCTGGGGGTTCAAATCTCAATGGCTCCTCATCCCGTATATATCCAATTTTAATTCGAGTACCTACCGATTGGAGACTGACTCCTCTTCTGGAGGAGAATCAGGCTTCCATAATCGGTAGGCTAAAGAAGGAGAGGCACAATGGACCTCGCTGAGCGGCCCCCCCCCTTCCCCCAGCACCATTATTATTAATTAGATCGACACGTGCGATTACGCCGTAAAAGCTCGGAACAATAGCTCACGATTCGATTTCCAGTTCGGAAAAAAAAAGCGAGCACGTAACATTAATTTCTCGTATAAGAGCAACGGCCTTGAGACGAACTCCTCCAACATCCCTCGACGTCCTTAGAGAGAAAGGACGTCTTTCAGAGGCCTTCCTCGGAGAAAGCCTCTGCCCGCTAGATAACCGCACGGAACTCCGCACACACCGACATAGGAATCACATCACTCTCCCTTCACTGATCTTTTTATCGCAATCTCGAGACCTCGCCGGTGGAACTCGCGGCCGGCAACCAACTCCGGCATTCGCGCGCGCGTCGCGTTTTCTACCGTACGATATTAACCTTTTCCAATCCGTTCTATCCGAACTGGCACCGATCTCCATCATCGACCGGTAAGCCTACACTCGCGCATATATGTATAAAATCGGACGGGATTTTATGACCGCGCAAATTCATCCAAGTGCCGTCCTCTCTTGATCTAGATGAGACCCATCTCAATAAACCGAGTATGAAATCCGAGCGTCGAATCATCGTCCGCAAATATTCGTATATCGATTTCGTAATAGATGCAAGTGTTAAACAGTAATCTTCTCTGATACCACAAAGCAAGCTTGAAGGAAATTCCCGAGCGCAAATCTTTTTACACGCTCCCGCAGAGGCGGTAGTGGGTCGATGGAGTTTCAATTGCATTACTTTCTCATCAATCCTCAACAGATGAACCGGCGAGAGTACGAGAGATGAAACAATGGAGAGAAAGCGGAAAAAAAGAAGAAAGGAAGCCACCAAAGATTTATTTCGTCCAAAGAAGTAAATTTTTATATGTAAAATCCTCCGTTTCAAAAAATTTTAATAAAATAATCTACACACAGAAAAATATTCTATTCATTCTACAGACGAGAAGAGCAATTACTTATTTTATTTATTTTGCTTTGTTTAAGTAATAGTTTTCTTTAGCTAAGAATATTTTCTTAATAATGGTTTAAGTTATACTCGTTACAGGTCCAGAATGTGTTTTAAGTAAATGTGATGCTTTATGATAGATTTTGCGGAAATGTAAACTTACTAAATACTTGAAACAAATATATTTTCTCGTAGGTAGTATAGATTTTTCTGTGTGTACTTCAATACACATACTCCTTGTTACGTCCAAGAAAAAAGTAACATTTCATGTTTCAAATCGTTTTAAATAGGTATTCCGTTTCTCCTCGAATAAATAACAATTCTCAATATTCGCGGAATTTGAGAACTCTCAGCGTCTGCTTTTTTCGAACGCATACCAGTATCTCTCGTCTTGGAGAAGTCGTGTAATTCGTGCACACAGCGGACTTCGGATTTCACTTGAAATATGTTGCGGTGAGATTATACGTGCTTTTACAAAGCACGTGTAGTACGCACTTGATGATGAAAGGGATAGACGGACGATGCGAGGGTGGAACGTTACACGGGGAGCACGATCGGCCGCTTTTATGTGTCATATCCGCGGATCGCTGAGAGCCGTGGAGCCCAGCCGAGCGTGCACGGTAATTATTGGCCTGGAATCGTTGCGCCGCTTTCGTATATTGCGTCGTGTGTATAGCGCGACGAAAAGGAAAAGCGGAAGAGGCTGTCGACGACGGGGACGGGCGCTTGGAACAAGTCGAAGAGTCGGGTGCAATGGCGGGATAACGGGGGTGAAGAGGACAGCCTCGTTCACAAACCGTAAACGTCTATCCCGGATAGATCTCTCTTCTGCCCCATGAATCGTGTGTGCGAATGAATTCCTCGGACCGATGCAAAGAAGCACCGGCTATTAATAGAGACGCTTCTCGTCTCAGGAAGAATTATCGCTCTAATCGCCGTCGTGGGAATTTCCGAACTTTAAGTCCAACGTCTATGGCGATCTAATCGCGAGAAATATGACGGTGAGGAATAATTTCTATTTATATTTTCACGAAATTCGTATTATTTCAATTCAACATCGTGAATTCACGTTGCTACAATAAGACAAGCGCCGTCCGAATTTTAAATTACGGTCGGGCCGTAACTAATTCTAAAAGACTGGTTAGTCATTAATTCTGTTAGTCGTATCATTAGTCATTCCGTCGAAAGGGATAACCTTCGCTTTTGTATTTGTGAGAATCTTTATGTTCGCAAAAGATCAAAACGCCAAGATTTTCCTCAAGTAAAGTTCAACTGCGAACTGCATGCTTAAGTTTGTAAGAGCCATTGTCGTAACGGTTGCATCTTTTTACGATGCTTTTACGCAGTTTTATCGTTTCGAAGTCTCGGACTGACACAATGCTACGACGGTTTACGCGTAAACCCAGTGCCGTAATGTTGCCGAGATAATTCCGCGTTGCCATGACTCCCGGCGAAGTCTATACTCGATACATGAATTCGTAATGACGGTTCTCCGGGAGCTCTACAAATCAATTCACGCTCGTACCGACGGTTTTATGAGGCGGACTCATCATCGTTGCGGGGATCATTCCGCATCATTCCGATAGCGGGTCGCTTCGAGCCGCACGAATTTCGCTCTCGTGACGGCGAAACGGCCCCGTCGCGCGATTTCACCATTCTCATCGAAATTCGTCGCCGGAATGAAAAGGATATACCCGGGTATACCCGCGGTATCGCGCCTCGGGTCGAAAGCGCGCCTGCCACGCTCTCGATCGGGGAACGTTTCCGGGAGGTGTATCCATTCGACGTTCGGATATAACGTTACCGCGTCGAGATCGTAAAACCGTTAGAGAATTAGCCAGAAACCGCACGCACTTTTTCTCGGAAAGGGGTACCACTCGCATCGCGATCGAGATAAATCCGGCCGTGTAAAAAGATATATCGCCGTTATTTTACTCTTATTATCTAATATACGATACGGTATTACGATCAGTACCGCCGAGAAGAATAATTTCTCTTACGTAAGAGATCGCGAGCAAATATTCTTTTCTCCTCGCTTAATTAATTCCCACACGCGCGCGTATCCGACGATAGCTAATGTTTGTAACGCATCTTATTGTCATTAAAATGTGTTATTAGACGCCGTCAGTGTGCGTACGTGCGTATATATTTTCCGCTCGGAAGGTGTACGCACAATGGCATTTATGCGACACTATCGCACAGTTGTAGTGGCATTAATCATCATTGCTAATTGACATGTGAATGAATTACGCTCGCGGTTCGCCCATTGAAACCTTTTTCTTTGTAAATTCATTAGACAACCGATGCGCGATGCGCAGCCTTGTAAAAGAAAAAAAAAACGCGATCGCACTGTGAGGGACCGATTGTATTAGTGCGGGCGTAATTTGAGCGCGTTATTGCCGAAAGATAAAAGTCAAATTGTCTATTAATCGTAAAATAATACGATCTCAATAAAACTCAGATATACGGTAATCGCAAAAGCTCTTTCGCTGAAAATTCGACAGCTACTGATTAAATATATTGTTTATTCAACGGAAATTAAACACAGATTAGTTTCCACATTCTGGGGGAAATGACATAAACAAACGTGACAAATAATCGATATTTATCGCTTACTACGGTTTTTAGTATTAATATCAATTACATAAAAAAATAATACGCGAAACTTAATGACAATATTATAAATGTAACAATATTATAAATGTATGTATATCTAGATTGTCGATAGGCAGAGTTCGCTTGCAAAAATCTTTTCGCAAGTTTTCAATTTCTCTAAATGCGAGACATTTCATAATTCGAAATACCTAAATTTTTTGATAGGTGCGGATTTTTTTGCGATGGTGAGGGGGCTAACTTGATAGAGGTATTCGAAATAGACTGGGAATATGCTTACTTGCTGTTTTGCGTTTTACGGAAAAGAACATCGCGAAATAAACGCGAGTGACGTTTATAAAGGCACACCTCCTCTCCTCCCGATTACATGAATCTGTGTTGTAGTCTGAAAAAATGTTTACGACACGTAATCACCTGTTTTTACAAGTATATTTTATATATTATACAGCAAGCAAATTCTAATCAGTGAGATTACGATACCAGTTGGACACTTTCAAGGTTTTCAACGATCGGCTTTGCTTTTTGAAGCGTGCCACCCCCTCTCTCGTTCAAAACCCCGCAGCTACGACTTCGCGTAGCCGGCATTCACTTTCACCTCGCATAATTTATTCTATACCAAGCGTAAATTGGAGGCATTTGGCGTATGTAAGTCGCCAATTTAATAGCGCGATTACGAGGTGAGACACTCTTCTTTTTTCCTCTTTCTACCGAGACTACTTTAACGACGCCGATGTGTACCTTATGCCGCGCGCAAGGAATGCATCTCGCGCGTTAATATCATTCGACTTTCCATTCGCCACGTTCTATGTCTCTCGATAGTGTCGAGTTATTTTTGCGCGTGCGAGAGAGAGAGAGAGAGAGAGAGAAAGAGAAAAAAAAAATGCAGATTGGAATTCCCGAATAATTTTGTCGCGCGCGAATATTTAAATCGAGATTTATTTTCTTAATAAATTTGCGTGTCGCTCGAATTTACATGAGCCTTAAAGTCTCGCGATAACCCGACTACTATTTATGACCGCGGTTATTCGAGCGTTCTGTCTTGCCTATAAAATTTGGTCATTTTCTTGTCATGCACAGTGATAACATGTTGACACAACGTAATATGGCTGTTACGAAAATTAGTTATAAAAAAATGCAAACAAAGAGAAAAAGAATAATTAGAAAAATTGTATAGTGTGCAACATTTTTAGAAAAATTCAAACAATTTTTTAGTATTTTTCAGCTGTTATTAAATATAGTTTACTTAACAGTTAAATAAAACTCTCAATACCCGGACATGTATATATGTTGATAATAGAAAGCTTAAAAATATTTATTTAGAGACCGAAATGATAAAAATGTCTAGACTCTTAGGTACATATGGGCGAAACGAAAATGAGGAGAATAACAAAAGAGCAAAAGAAAAAGATGACGGAACAAATAAATCGTTACAATAGTCCACACAAATTCAGCTATTCTTCTTATTAGAAATGACTCAAATAGAATATTATCAAACTATGATTCGTGGTAGAGCTAAGAACACTAAGCAATTTCCTCAAGAAACATCTTTCTTCGGATAAAAATGCAAGAATCTGTCCCTAACAAGTTCAAATTATAAAATCATCTCGAAAGATTATCTTAAGAGAAAATTAAATTATTTAAGTGACACATAAAGACCTGGAAACTTGGTTATAAATACAATATTTTTAAAGATTCGATGTATTTCCGTAAGAATTCTCTTTAGATAACTAAACAAATGTTGAATGGAGAAAATCTATTTACAGTACGGATTAATCACTCATTCAATATTTAATATTCTATCTTTTTCGATCTGAATACAACTCATATCAATCCGTTTAGTCCTCAGATTAACAAGATGGGTAATAAAAAAGAAAGTAATATAGACAGATGGATTTTCTGTTCATAAATATATAACGTACAAGTGATCGTTATACCCGTTCTTTCGGGTTCGGGTTATTCAAGTTTCGAGGAACAGCTGTACTTCTCAAAGGGGAACGCCCCTTTTCTTACGGGATACAGCCGACACAGCAGCAAGCCGAACCGGCCCTTGGGAGGCTAAGGGATTCGAACCTTGCTGCGCTTTTTTAAACGACCTCTGTCCTTCGTTTCTCTCTCTCTCTCTCTCTTTCTTTCTCTGTCTCTCGTTTGTTGCACTCTTGGATTCTTCGTAGGAACCCGAATCGTTAGAATTTAAATGTTCGGCTACCATTGGTAGAGTGTCGTACCGGAAAGAAAATTCCACATTTTGTAGGAAGATTACTATTCGTATCGTAGGAAAATTCCTATTCACAGGAAGACACTGCATTACACGTTTCTTTTTTTCGTTCGATTTACTTTAATTATATCACGATAGAATAATTTATTTATCACTGTATATTAAGCAGGTAACTCTCGTCAGTTGGAGAAAAGAATGATTCGATATATAATGGCTACAAGTTTTCGT
Source organism: Tetramorium simillimum (assembly GCA_011636635.1). Lineage (NCBI taxonomy): Eukaryota > Metazoa > Arthropoda > Insecta > Hymenoptera > Formicidae > Tetramorium > Tetramorium simillimum. The sequence goes on along the minus strand of VBVQ01000054.1, from coordinate 95,906 downwards.
TTATCTGTTATCATAGATATTTTCTATTAATTCAGATAACTAGATGCCGATGAAATGCTAAAATCGCCATGTTATCTATTAAGATATGACGTCATGTGTTATCACTGATTTATCAAAAATTATATGTATATATGATCCAACAATGCGAAACGAAGCTGAGGAAACGTTTACAATGTCATTTACTTGAGTGAGACTGAGGCAAATATATAAAGTTCTAAATATAAAACTATCAAAACCTCTTGTCGATGGAACTTTCCGTGAACAGCGCGTAAATAAATATCATCGCGATAATGCGAAAAGCCGAAGCTTCTCAATCTCGCTGAACGCCGAACGACAGGCGGATTCGAGAATACCGGCATTGTTTTAACGAGGTTGTTTTCCGGCCGTTTTACGGCACGTCGCCGCGACGTATAAAGTATAAAGCGCAATTCGAGCCGCGAACGGCGAGTTACAAGTCACGTAATAAAAGTAAAACAAAAAGGCGAGATTATCGACGGTGCCGAGGCGCGAGGCACGCGCAACGCGGCCGCATACGAAATTTCTCGCTATCTCGCGCGGTCTCGGGGGATAAAGGCCGCCACTCGCATACTCAACGGCGATATTTTGACGAAGGCACGCCCCACCGTGAGCCGTCGACTCCTCTACTTTCGAATCTCGTCCGGGAGGTTAGAATCAGCTGATGTAAGAATTCGCAACCGCTTTATAACGCTTCGTGCTCGCGTATCTATACCTTTAAAACGCGCGCGGCCAGAAAAGCGCCGGGTAGGCTGTAAAAATAAAAAAGGGCAGAGAGAGAGAAAGAGAGAAGAAAACACGCGTTATAACTTTTACGGCTCCCAGGTGATCCGGTCGGCCCGAATCGCCGTACACGTCGGTTCAACAGTCATCGAGAGTTACGAGGGGATAAAAGGAAAAAAGATGGGAAAATTTGCGAGCGGGCGCCAATCCAGGAGAAGCTCGCAGAAATCTTTGCCATTTGTGACGCGACACGACGCGGCAACATGATTCATCTGTTTTTTTTTCGCATTCTCGTGCAGGATCCTCGCAAGATATCCCCGCGATTACGTCAAACGGCGCGGCGGCCGTCTCCGCTCGGCAAGGACTCCCAGCGGTGCCGCCCGTCGAATCGCGCGGAACCGCGCTCGATCGCGTATTACGTATGTAACGCGCGACGTCGGGGTGACTTTTCGACTTGTCGGGCCTCTCGGGCTCTCGTTCTCGCGCTCTCGTGCATTACGTAATTGCCGTTGTCAAAGGCAGCAGACGTGTCGACATCGCCGCGACTCGCTCGCCCGCTCGCCGTCGGCTCGAAAGCCGCAAAAAGGGAGACCGCATACCGAGACGGAGGGGAGCGTGTCGAATTTTCGAGTTTATCGGCCTTCGAGAAAAGTCCGCTCCGGAGCGGACGAAAAAGAGAGAGACAGAAGGAAAAAGAGAGAGCAGCTGTTCGGTAAAGAATCAAGTGGCCCTCCTCTCTCGAACGTGATCTTCGAGGAGAACGGCGTGCGAGGAGAGACAGAGATAAGAAAGAGAGAGAGGGAGGGAGTGGAGTATTAATTAGAGAGAGAGGGCAAGACGGAGAGGGGGAAGAGGACCTAGCCCGTCAAACTTCTCAGGCGTCGGCGACGGCGAGAGACGTCTCTCGCCGTCGCCGCGACGAAATTTCGCACGAAATATGGCGAGCGAGCGACACGACGATCGGGTGTCTCGCCGACTCTCTTATTCTCTTTCCTTGGCACGATATTACGACACACGTACGCAGCCACGCGCGCGCGCTTCCACACCGCCGTGGTGGCGGTACATACGCCTGACCGCACGTACACACACGCGCACGCACACGCTGCGACGAGCTCTCGCGCGCGCGCGCGCTCGCGCGCCCGCGCGGCGATCCTAGCCTCCCTAACGTAAAAAGAAAAAAAAAAGGCGCCGCCGGAGGCACTCACCTTATTCTTGAGGTACTCCTTGATGGCACGTTGCGCCGAGTCGGTGAGCTTGACGAATATCAGGGACTTGCGCTCGTCGAAATTGCCGTGCGACGACAAACCATACTGGACATCTGGCACCAGCGCCATTTCTTCGTCTCCCATTTCGCCGTGTGTGCGGCTTCTCACCGTCTCGCTCGCTCGCCCGCGCCCGTCTCGCTCCTACCCGCGCACGACTCACGTCCCCTTGGCGCAGAACACAGCTGACGTCCTCCGCTCGTCTGTCCGCTCGTCGGCCAACGCCGTGGAGCAGCGCGCGCGCGACGACAACGTACTCCTCTTTCTCTCTCTCTCTCTCTCTCTCTCTCACACTCTATCTCTCCTTGTCGGCACTCGCGCGTTTCTGTTCCAGCCTCCTTTTTTCTTCCGCGCCTCTCTTCTCACCAGCCGTCGAGGCGCACGCGAGTTTGCGCGCGGCGCGAACTTGGCGCCGTACGGCGCAGCACGGAGCGAACACCGCCGACGACACCGACGACGGATGAGATCTTCAACCGAAACTCCCTCGCGAAACGTGTTTTTCCTTCTCGCCACGCTCTCGCACCACCTCCTCCGTCTCCTTCACCCCCGCCGCCGCCGCCGTCGCCGTCGTCGTCCGTCTCCGTCGTCGTCGCCGCCGCCGCCGCCGCCGCCTCCTCTCCCGCACAGTTTGCCGCGTATGCTCCCCCTCGCTCCTTCTTTTTCTCTATCTCACGACTGTCGACACACTATACTCGCGATCGGAACTGAGGTTTCGTTTTTCCCCCCCCCGGAACACGATGCCGCAGCACGTAGCACCCCGCGACGATGTTTAACGGCTAATCACCCTCGAGCGCGCTCCCGATTTCCCACCTGCTCCGATCCCTCGCAACCGTCGCATATTAGCGCGCCGACGCGACTCGTTTCAAAATTTTTCCTCCGCGACGATCGAACGGCCCCCGAGTCCCCGATGGATGGAGGAAAGCAGCGCCCGTCGTCGTTTCGGCGTAAGGTAATACGACTGCACACTTTCGAACGGCCACCTGGTAGGCGGGGCTTACGGAAGAGCCGTCGACCAATCGCGTCGCGCGCAACCGGATAACCCGACAGTCCAACCAAGGACGACCTCGCCGTCCTCGCGCGGTGACGGCCAACGATCGACTGCCTGCCGGCTTTTCCCGTTCCAACCCGCGTACCGTTGCCGCCACCTGTCGGCCCGCCGCCGACCTAACTCTCCTCTCCGCGTAACGGCGCGTTCGCACGGCGCGCGTCCTCCCACGTCCTCCGCGTGACGCGATCGGAAGATTCTTCTTCGCGCGCGATAATCGCGTAATAACATTTGCCAAGTTGTTTCGCTGCACAGTGAGATGCTGCGTTCATCTCGAGATTTCGCAGCAGAGACGAAATGAATTCACACATACATACACGTAACTGCCGAGTTTAGTTGCCACGCGTGACTGGCTGTTGCGAACGACGAACATAAAGTTAGCCGCTGATATTTCGATGTTAGAATTATGAAAATGTCAGCGAAATCGATTTTCGTTAACTTGACGAAGATGAAAATAATTTTTCGTAACGATGATTTTAGCAAATTACATGAAATCGTAAAATATTTTGTAGCTAGGAATTTTTCGAACGAACCACCGTCGCGTTGGCGTCCCTGTTATCTTGACGTAAGAGCCTTGCTCTCTTGTTACGTTCTGATCGAGCAAAGTAAATTGGTTTAACGCGAGATTTTTCGAGTCCTGCTCGAAAATGTTGCGAGTATTGGGTGGTGTTATATATACATTAGTAATGATACAAACGAATGTGTTTCTCGCCACCGATTGGTGGTGGGGGGAGAGAGATCCGTTTGGTCCATATCCCAGGATACCGGACAAAAACTTGGTGAAGGTAACCTTTTGCATTGTTGTGATCTAAAGTTTCTGAATGGAGCAGTCTTTGCCAGCGTTAATCGATTTAATTCCAACTTCAGGATCATTTCAGTCGAAATTGAAATCGATTGACATTGGTAGATTAGATGTCGGATTGCCTTGTTAAGCATTTAGGAGCTTCCAACATTAGCAACCATAATCACGATTATTATTTGTTATTACAGAGAGAAATTGAATTCGCAGAGGAAGCCAAGAAATATTTCATACCGCCTAAACCAGCCTTTCTGAATTAAGAGAACTTTGTTAGTTTTAATTGTACAGTGAATGCGTATGCGTCTTTCCCATGGAAAAATGCAGTGATAAATAAACGTTATATTAATTTATAATAATGTTAATTGTGTGTTTTAATATTAGATATTTAAGAAACCGTAAAAACTTTGCAAACATAAAACCCTGTTTACATACTCGATGTCGCTAAATAGATTAATTTCCTGTGATAGTTGGGATTTGAAATAGCACAATATTATCGAGGCAGGTTTTTTCTATACTTCAATGTTCTTTTTAAGAAATATCAGTTGTTACTTTAAATTTCCATTATTTGAGGATGACAAAATCGAAAAGTACCTTTATTCTCAAAGCAACTGTTCTCTAATATTGTATTTACAAAAGTATCCATGTATCTTAATGCTTTGGCATAAGAGAAGCGGAGGGGAGGGGCGGATAGAATTGTGGTATTCTAAAATATTTCATCTTGCGAATTTCAATTTAATAATCTGATCACTTTACATTATAATACTTTGAAAAATATTACAAAGGATGGAATAAAGGAGGGTCACGGACACAGCCCCGGCGACAGATGGAATAATTTCAGAGGCAAGTAGTTTCGGATAAGTTTATTAGAGTCCCTGGATTACCTTCCCCTGAGGCAGCTTATCCCAATAAGAAAGCCATCCTTTTAACCCCTCGCTCAACGGTACGCACTTAATACATTGCCAAATTTCACTTTCACTTTCCCTTTCGCTATTCTATTTTAAGAGCACCCTTCGGATATGGTACGTTGATCGCAAAACGAGGAATGAGAGAGGTGCGCGAACGGAACACGGGTAGGGAAATGCGAAATTGAAAATTCATATCGAACGTGAACTCGTTTACTTTGCTCTTTAGTTTACTCTTAGGACGCGTGCTGCGTGAAACAGATTTTTACAGATTCGCTAGAGGCACGGTAGCGGCTGCCTGATCGCCCGAGCAGTTTATGTAAACTCATTCTACGCATTTCTGCATCGATTCTACCAACCTGATTTTTAACAGACTTATAATTAATTAAATTACGTCCATTACTATGCATATTATTCTACACATTACACTATTATCTAAAACAAAACAATTACTTGCTATTACAGAGAATTGAATAACGTTGATAGAATCGTCTCTGAAAAATCGACAAGATTTCTCGAGAATCCTTCATGTATCGAGCAAGATGCAACCGCTACGATTCCTCCTCGCGATGCGAACAACTTTACCAGTAAGTAACGTGATTTCTTTTTTTTATAAAAACATTTACAATGTGGAAGTATATACGATGATGCAACGCAATGCAATCAAGTGATTGTAAAATCAGCGGGGTGTCTTTCTCTGTCTTTGTCTGTCATTTTTAATTAACTCAACGGAAACACAAGTTATATTGAAATACTTCATAGCAATATTTTTCTTTTTTATGTACAATTATCCCAAGAAGATCGGAATACTTCTCTATTTCCTATTTTCATTTTTCTGTTCCACCTTTGTCGCGACGCTGCAACAGGAGTGTAAAAATGGAAAGTAAAAGACGTTCTGTCCCTTTTTGAAGGAAGTGCTTTCTCACGCAAAATTTTTTTCTGAAAAAGGTTGGATTATGAAAGCGTTCTCATCCGCTTTAGCTCTTCGAGCCGGATATCTGCGCGAGACAAAAGAGGAGAATGATAGATCGGAAAAAACACGGCGCGCAGCGTAACACATGTAACACATAAAGGCAAATATTTACGGGACATTGAAATTTTTATAGGGGGCGGGGATAATTTTTGATGGGATAATGGACATTTTTGAAAAATCACCGCTCCGTGGCTGTCTCGGGATTTCTTCTTGAGATATTTCCCACGTCTCCTTCTAGGTGTTCGGCGAAATAGTATTTGTAGCAAAGCTGATATAGACAATTTATGATACAACAATAAACAGTCTCTATATATTTGCACAAGGTATATCTTTCCTTAAGCATAATTCCTCCGAACTGCATGCTCTTTGCCCTCTTACTTAATTTCCTGTTCTTTTTCTTCAGCAAATATATCGTTTTTTTTTTTTATATCGTGACTCTTCGGTACACGTGACGTTATATATTTTCAAATTAAAATCTTATTCAAGCAAAGTTTATTTAAAATTAACTGAAGAGTATGATGTGATGAACGAATAAAAGATGTTATCTCTGTGATTTTCAATTCCTTGTAAGAATTTGAATGTTTTTTGTAAAGACAAAATCAACTTTAGATTGTTTGAGAAATTTGCAGTTTAAGGAAGCGCGCTTAGCATGAGGGACATCCTGTATAATATGACAATCTTAAAATATCATTTGCGTGGTGAAAATGGGCGGAAAAGTACGTTTTCTCTGAGTTTTAGATATGTTTTAGAATAGACTTTTTTTAAATCGCTCGAGGAAAGATAAAGTGAAAGTGATAATATTCAGAATTATTTCGATCGAGCGGGTGTGAGACAGCAACACGGATCGCGATCATGATCATGTATATGTATATGTATATATAACGTATATACACACTTGTAAATATGTATATAATATGTGCAATCGTATGTGCAATATATTCTGTGATTACACGATCGAGATGCGATAATATCTTACACGTGCGTGTGTACTGTCGATGCGAAAAAGAAAAGAAAAATTACAGAGGGTATTTTCGGTTGGGCAACGGCGAACAGACGCTTCGTGCGGTGTCGACGTGACGACGCGAGTGTGACTCGCTTATCATGACGATGACGATGACGATCGAATGAACAAGTTTCGCACTGACGTATTTTCCCTCGTTTTCCGCCGAAACTCGGAAACTTTCCGAGTCTTCGACCGAGCCGAAATAATTGTGATTGCGAGTAAAACAGTTTCGGTCGATATTCGAGTAACAGCAAGAATTCTATTCCATCATATTCGCTTACGAGAGCATTTTAAGAGGCGAATGAATAGGAAGGCGCGCGCGCGCGTTTATACTCTTTCGAGAGAATTTTTTAATTGTCGCTTTAGAATTGTACGTTCACCAGACGAACATTTTCGGATGTTCATTATGCAAATGTTTCGTGACATCCAAATTTTTTTTTTCCCGTACGTCTCTATTCACTCGCCCTTTCGTCGCACCGTATATCTATCATAAGTACCGTGCATCGATGTCGTATTACTCGAATAAAGACCAGCAACGAATCACAGTTAGTCAAACGAATGCTGTACACGTGCCGGATTTCCACCCGTGTAGTTCCGTCACGCCGTATATGTATACGCATATGTATACAACTGTATATCTAGCTACGACTTAAAATTAATAGTATTTAAACTCTGTCTCTCTCTGATATATAATGCGATGATATGGCACGTGGTGTGTGTGTGTATGCATGTGCGATGATTCAACGATGATATAACTCTAATAGGTCCCTCTCTCGCGTTCGTCTCTTTCTTTCTTCTCCCACGTCGTTACAATGTCTCCCCGTAATTATCTAACTAATCATTTGGGCTTTAGTCCCCTGTCTCTTTCGCTCTTGTACCACATTGTGTGTACCACACTTCTCTCTCTCTCTCTCGCTCTCTCTCTGAAATCCATCCGTATACACTCGATTATTTTCTACATACATGTATACGCGAACTCATTGAATATGTATATAAATATAAATAATAAATAGGCGGGACACTCTGTGTTCTCGCGGCACAATTAGCGCTTGGAAATACGATCGGCCGAGTTAAAATTTTATTTGTCTAATAGAGAGGAAGGTCGCCTTTTTAACGTCAACGTGACGCGAGAGCCGGACAATCGCATTTCACGCTAAATACGCCGTCGGAGAGCACGGATCTCGATATTGGCCATACGACACAGCTAGATCTCTCACGTTTCAGCATCAAACACGAAACGGTCAACGAATCGTTGGTAGAATCGATATAGCTCCTCAACGTATACGAAATAGAATTTCTTATAACCCAAGGAAGAGATTTACGTCTTTTTTTTAACTTTTATATTCGCTAACTACGTGCGGCACGATATTTAATGAATGATGCGCGATATATTTCCTTAAAACGAGGCAAGTCGTCCTGTATATATGGATCTCTATATTCTAGTTGAACGGTGCGACTGATGCGAGCCGACATCCTCCGTGAATCGCGTCTCACTATGCATTGATGTCACCAGGATTGTCAGGATTTCGAGAGGCAACGGCGCTTTTGCCCGAACCGCACAATCGCCGTCCGCGACGACGGGCGTCCCGTTGAAATCGGAGCGACGCGATCGGTGGGACAATACTGGTAATATTCACCTGGGCGATCGTCGTCCGCGACGATGATGATGGCGAACAATGACAATG
>VBVQ01000054.1:5315-87459 GCA_011636635.1 Tetramorium simillimum | reverse complement strand
GGGGGGGGGGGGATGAAAAGCGAAACGACGGCGCCGTGCGTTTCGGAGTTTCGATCGTGTGAATGTGGAGTCACACAAGCGCTATTCCGCATGGGTACGTGTATGAATGTTGTGTGTCTTTTCTGTGTGTACGTTACGCGTGTATAGATTCTGTCTGTTCCGTGTGCGGGGCATTATATACATATATGTGCATCCAGTTCGCTGGAGAACAACGCGTTGACGTGAGCGAAACAAACGAAACGTTTATGAAGAGATTCGGTACTCTGGTTTCTCTACGCAGATATTCTTCGTGTTAGGTTGAATGTGCGTGTTTCATACTCGGATACAATTGCTTTGGGTCACCTGGCACGCTCGCGGCGCCTGCACAGAGCGGCGACGTGTCATCGAAATTTCTTTTCTTCCTCTCTGTCCCTCTCCGTCTCTCCTTCGCTTCATTCCCCGTTTGCTCGAAAAAAATTTCTCGACAATTAACGGCGCTTTCCGTGGGACGACGAAGCTTGCTTCTTCTCCTCGCTCGTTAATCGTAATTACCTAATAAATCACGCTGATGATTACGCGCAAAAGTTACGCGCTCCGCGTTTCGCGCGAGGGTTCATCGTGCCTCCTCGCGCTTCTCTATTACGAGTTTACTCTTAGTACGCTTTTACTTACGAAACACAAACATCCCGTCTTGTTTTATATATTTATTAGGTACATTACATATGTGTCAATACGATTCTCAAGCATAGTATTGTCAACAGTTGTGTATATCTTTTTTTTTTCTCTCCTTAGTTTCCCTTTGTTACGTGATCTCTTTCTTCTTCCTGCTAAAAAATGTATATCTTGCTTACTTAGCGATCTGGAGTCTGCCTTGGATTTCTGATCATGATTCTTTACACTTTCATCGGCGACCGGACGCAAAAGTTTGCGGCGATTCCTCGGGGATTTTCTCTTCGATATAAACGAGAGGTATTTGAAAAATTTTTCTTTGAACATTTTTTACTCTCGAAAAAAACCGAAAAGCAATGACGGATCGATCCGCCACTCTCATAATTTATCTTTCAACACGATTCAGAATCATTCCGAAAAAAAGTTGTGAAAACTTATTTATTTAAAATCGTAATTGTATTTGTATTTGTAATTTATTTAAAATTGTATTCACTCGGAGGACTGAGAATGATATAAAACTATAAAAATCTTTATATTTCAAGAAAGAGCTAAAAACCACAAAATTATATGCTGAACATATGATTTAAACGAGAATTATGAATTTTTTTCAGAGCTTTGCTCGTTTCAATTTTTTCATTAATTATCGTATCATATGTAATCGTTTGCTGAATTTTTAAAACTTAAAAGCATTCTTGTCATTATGCGCTACACACTTTTGCGTCCCGTATCTTCGCGTCTATGTCTCCTTGCGGCTGGTAATATCGCGGTAAGAGTTACGATTTGTCGATGCGGTACACACAGTGTTTCAGGTTCTCGCCCATCTACAGACTCTCCGATCAATTTCGAGTATTTTTCCTTAATGAAAAGTGTCAAGGCAGCGACAAGTTTTAAACTGTAAGATGATAAAAAGTCTAAGAATTTCAACGAGCAGTAGCGATGACGGAGCCTTCTTTATTTCGAAGTAAATTTTACTTTCACAGCATTTTTATTTCAGGCTTAGACGTATTTAACATTAGAAAGTTGTGAAAAAAGATAAAACTTTCGCGTTAAGGAGAAATCAATTGCGAATCAATCACAGAATCGGTAGACGAAGGGAAGTGGAGGCGAACCTGAATCACTCTGTATATATGTAATATATATGTATATATTTATATATATATTTCTCTCTCTCTCTCTCTCTCTTTCTTTTACTTCCATTATCGCGACGAGACTCCTCGGACGTTTACAGAGAATAGAAATATGGGAATGTATTTAAAGAAGAAAAATACTGTTGCTATGTTTAGGATCGGTGTAATGTTGTAGTCGCATTAATCTTTGTTATCTGTTTCCGGTTCCTGTACAATCTCCATTATCCGCGTGCGCGGACTCTGTCTGCGGGTCTTCCCTCATACGTGTACGTGTATATGTTTCTTGTGCGTGTAAGGTGTAGCGTGTCAGTGTCCTCTTTAAGGGGTAATTATCACAGAATACACGAGATATTTTCATTAAGCTTACAAGATATTAATCGAAGCGGAGAGTAGGAGGAAAAATTGGCGGCCGACCCCGTCGACGGTCGCGGTGATTGCGGTGGATCTGCGACCGGGGGAGGGGGGGGAACGAGTATCGAGGTAATCGTCTTGGGTATGCCCGTCGACGAGGCCGATCTGAGTGCCGAATTCGCCAGCCCTTTCGTATTAAGTAATGTACTTAGTGTTAGGCAGCGGAGAAAATAGACACTTTTACAAATGAAGATGGTGGCGAGATCGCGGACCCGTGTTTTTCTTTCCTACCAGCTTGAATTTTTCCGACACCGTCAACGACAGATGCAGGTGCTTTATAAATCGATCGCCAAGTTAAAAAGCTCCTAACAGAATTCTAATGTAATTTCCAGTCTCTTACATCACTGGCGAAAGATACTTTGAAGGATTCGATAACAATTTGTGTTTTACTTTTCAAAACACTTAAATAAATTAATCTAAACTTAGCTAGTACAAATTAATTTACAATCGATTGTTATTTTTTTTTATATATTAAGATTATTTTGGATTCCTGAAGAGGTGGGTTCAATCATTATCACGTAGAATCCTTCGATTTATGGCCTGATGTTTCGACATATACTCAAATTTGATAAGCACCCGCAGCTGAGATAATCAGACATTTGTTTTTTTAGATGACTCTCGTCTTTCTTTCTCTATCTGCCGATCGAAAATCCCGCGCTCGCAGCTACATCAGCAGTTTTAGACACTATACACAATACGTAAGTATAATCTAGACGTACTACGTAGTAGAAACTTTTGAATATAGCGTAATCTCCGGAGTTGTGTTGTACTTGCCCCGCCCGACTCTGCAGCCCTGGGCTGGACGATGACTGGATTCATCGGATACGAGGTCGTGTGCCTTCGAGTTTCTCTCACGGAGGGATCCGACCGAAGCTTCGTGCGATCGTAGCAGATGTAGCGAAGAGGGGGGTCCGAGCGAATTCTCTACCCACCTTTTTGCCATCGGCCCGATACGAGTTCTTGAATAAACGAGATCGACGAAAACGCGGTAAATGCGTTTCTACGGACGGGCGAACGTCCGCTATGCACACGAGGGTAAGACGTATACGAATGAAGCTAATAGACGGTAGCGATAGTCGTACTAATAACAGTAGCTTAACGTCCAGTCGTGTCACATTCCGAAATAGGTGTAAAAAACAGCGACAGCTAAAGAGAGAGAATCAAGAGCTATGATATAATTACTTGCGCGCGCTACAAGATTACAAGTAGCTGCCAAAGTTCACGGATATTACACGAATAGCACCGGGTATTACCTGACACGAAATTTTGGCAATATCCCAAGGTAATCGATCACCCTCAGATAATACCCGAAATACCCAGATATCCGAGTACTGGCAGCACTAATTACAGGGATGTAAGGTTCAATTTTGTAGGCTCGGTTCGCTCGCCGGTTCGTAGAACGAGGATTCGCGTTCGCAGCGTGTCGGGCGTGTTCCGGGATCAACGCGCGTGCACTTTCCACTCGCAAACGGTAACGGAATCGGTACGCCGCTTTCGCAGTAGCTCTCGAAGCTTTCGGGCGGATCACGGCATCATTCGCAACAGGAGTAGTAGCAATGACAGTCAGACTCTTACGATCTTACGATCATGTCTGGTATAATCTTACGAGTAAGAACGTACTTTACAATTACAATGCCTTACTAACTTTTTTCTGTTTTTTTTTTTATTACTAATGGCACGTCGCTACGTGACGTCACAGGACGTGCCTATTTGGTCGTACGCAATGCTACATTTAAACTGTATATTTAGAAAAAACTTCTTCGTCTCAACAACGTTTTCACGTATCTACAGTAAACTCGTCCTCCCGAAACAAACGGCCTCGAAACGACGCGGTCGTAATCGTACGTGTGTGAGTGTATGTGTGTGCGCGTGGTATGTAAACTTTATGTATACGAATCCGTGTGTGTAGTCGATTTCGCCCTCTGTTTTATATAGCACGTGCGGCCGCGTCGCGATCGAGGACCCACTGTACATGGACTCGCTTTTCGTCCTCTTCCATTTCGTAGTCAGTCTTTCGGCGAACGGCGGCGCGTCCGATCGAGAGAGTTTCTGTCGCCCTTTGCGCGAAGCACCGTACTTTGAGTTCTTCGCGGTGTTAATCTCTCGTCCTATCTTACGTTACGAATATTACCAAATATATTGCGTACTGGCAGCACTGTTTTCACGTTTCGCGTTTTTTTGTCTAGCGAACACTCTCTCCTTCGTATCTCCGTATCTACCTCTGCGTCTCGCCTGCGACACTCGCACGAAGAAGAGTCCGATGTATCTCTTGTTTCATGTAGTAACTGGAGCCGTCGCTCGTCGTCGTCGTTGTCGCGAGCTCCGATTTTCCTCGATTATTTTAACTCTTTATAAACGCAGGCGGGAGGAATCGCCCCTTTTTTTTTCATTATTGTAGTAGTACGTAGGACGAACGCCGAGCCACGCGGGGTTGACCTAGCTCGTCGTCCTATCTCGAGATCTGTGGAAGATGGTGGTTCCCGGTGCATCGTCGCTGTCCAGGGACGGGGTTGAAGCTCTGTGTGTGTGTGTCTCGTAAAAAAAGGAGAGGAATTACGCTCGATTGAACTCCACAGCGCGAGGGAAGCTGGAGAGAAGAAGCTCCGCGGTAAATCGAATCCCGTTGCTAGGATTGTCCCTCCTTGGGTCGTGTGCCTCTTGGCGAAGAAGGGCGGAAGGGTTCGGGGGCGATCGTTTTCGCCGGGTGAATCGCGCGAATTACATCTCTCTCGTGAAAGGTTTCATTCGCTTGTGGCACCGAAGGCATCAAATGCTTTGGATCCCCTTTGGACGGCCTCCTGCTTCTCTTTCTCCTTCTCTTCCTGCTCTTTCTTCTCCTCTTCGGGCTCTTTCCAAGCTCGAAGTACTCGAGTCGCTTCGCTATCGGCTTATTAACGCAACGTCGTGTCTCCTCAAGTAGGATTCGGCAGCGGTGTCTCCTGCCTGATGTCGCTCTTCAGCTTCACGAACTCCTTGGCAATCTCGTCGTTGTTGCGCTGCGAGAGAATGCGCAGGATCGTCCAGCCGGTCTCGTCCATCTGGATACGCTTGCCGAGCGATAGCCAGCACGCGCACGAGCCCTCCTCGACGATGTCCTTAAGTTGCATCACCGCGACTCCCACGAGCCTGTCCTCCCTTGCGAAGCAATAATCTTTCACGCAGATGTGCAATTCATAGAAATCTAGCTGTTGTTGCTCGTTACCAATCATGCTAAGAACAAAGACAAGGCAAAAGTCAGAGAAACTTTGTATCTGTGTAAATGTTAATTATAAATATATTAAATGTTAAACTTTGCGTGGAAACTTACAAGTCAAAGCTCTCATTAAATTGCGGAGACCAGTTATTGCTCTTTGATTTCGTCGATTGCTTCCTTTTCTTGCTAGTTAGATGTGGTCCAATTAGATTCACCTCAACGTACGGTCTGAACATGCCCGTTGCCAATTGCCACTTCAAATCGTTCGCGGCCACAACTAAAAATGAAAGATTAAAAAAAAATAAAATTATTAAGTATTTATCAACTAGTATAATTAATTGTTAAAGTTGCATAATTGGTTTTACAAATTTGACGAGATTGTAATCATACCTTTGACGGTGACTTTCTGCTCTCCCGTTCCCGGATGTGTAAAGAGATCCACCTGTATGCTCACCTCGCCCACCGAACCCTCGTCTGTACCGGTGGTATCTGGAACTTCAAGAATTCGCAGTCAGAATTTACGCACAAGGACGGTGGTCGTGAAGCTAGAATGGCATCTAGACACTATGCGGACTTCGTCTGATTCTATCTGATGCTATGATCTGAGACTAAAGCTAAGAGAGTCTAGTTTTCGATTTCTATTTCTAGAGCAGATTACATGCTCTGATAATAGGCAGGTCAGGTTGTTGTCAGCGTAGTTATCAGAGAAGACGAAGTCAGCCTCCACAAAGTTTTGACAATTTGGTCACATGGTGTGTGTCGAGAATTATAAATTTTCTAGTGTTTTATCGGTTTTGCATTGAAAAAATTGCATCAAAAGTATTTTTCTTTGTATTCGGAGAATTCTAGCGACAATCTCCGAAGATTCAGTGCGTATAATACAAGTGTTTATGGTGCAGATCGATCGATTGATCAATCGATCTGTGAATCTTTTCTATGGGTGTCTGTTCCTTCAAATTTTCGAAGAAACAATGTGGCGCTAGACAACGATAAGTGTGTCACGCGCTTGTAAAAAGATCGTGTATGGTGACTTGGTGGTTCAATGACAAAGTTCTCTTGACATATGTGTACGTGTCAAAAGCGTTGTATTGAGAAAATATGAGGCCGAAAGAGGCATTTTGCTGGTCGGTAAAGTTCTCAGTAGTAGCAGCAAGAGTGGCGGCAGTAGCAGCAGCGGCAGTGAAAACAGCACAGCTTCCTAAGATAGCTATCGCTGTCGAGACGTTTTTGGAATATTTTTCCTCTTTAGGAATATAAAAAATTATCGTGAATGCGAGGACATCTCACGTTTATTTATATCTATTTATTAAATAGATATTTTAAAATTGCTAGCATATTGTGGAGAAGCGAAGAGGAAAATTAATCGCTTCGAAAGACGTCTCGACGAAACGATCACAGTTCACTACGGCCTAAAAGTCTCTCCGACACTTCCAGCGACCTTCTAAGGTCTGTTCTGGTGGTACCTTGTCGGCTCTCTCGGCGAAGAGAGGGCTTGCTCTGGCGAAGGGGTTCCTCGAGGTCCATACCCTCGGCTCCTTCCCCTTCGTCACCTCTCTCGCTGCTCATCGAACGCTGACGCTGACGTAGCGTTGACGCATCGTTCAGCGGCACTGTCCCGACAATTTTCATTACGTCGTAATGTAAACACGCACACGCCGAAATATACCGACTTCTCGCGCGATAATTGCGCAATGGAATGTGTAATGTGTCGTTAGAATATATTTGTGTCTAACTAATTCGTGTGTGTTCCTGATTAGTTTTGCTTTTATCGCAATTTCGTTTCACATTTACGTAGCACAAGAAACACATATAAAAATAATAGTTATTATTACAGTTTATTAATTTGTAATGTGAATAATAAATTTAGAGCGACATACCTTGGTTGACTTGCGAAGTGACGAAAGTCTTGATGAGGGTGTCCGTAGTCTGCGTGTACAAGCTCAATGCATAACGAAGGCTCTGCAGTTCCGGTGATTTCTCCAGGAACGTCTTCTTCAAGCCATTACCGCCGGCGTGGAAGTACTGTTTGATTGTGTCCAGAGCGACTTCGAGAACCGCGCACTGCTTCGGTGAAAGATTCTTCTCCACTTCCTTGGAAATATCCTAAGTGGATAAGAATGCTTAACAACCGCCTCGAAGCGAATCTTCTTCATAAATTTAGATAATTCAATAAATTCAAATCACTTTTATTTCAAATCACGACTTAAATAATTTGTTTCTATTACCATAACTCCGCTGAGGGCGTTCTTGACATCGGGTTTTCCGGCCATGTGGTTCTTAAATAGCTTCGACATATCTTCTATCTTGGCGTTTGCAGCGAGATTCTTAGCGTTATCTGTTAGATTCTTGAACATCATCTACAAGAAACAAGCATCAATTGTAACATGCGTCGCTAATAATGTTCTACCAGTTTATTCGTCAAAGAAATTTAATTAAAACACGTACGCTCTTATCCGTCATAGGTGGCAAAACGACGGTCTTTTCTAGAATTCTCATGACTATCTTCCACAGTTCTTTCAGTAATCTCTTCAATACCGTTTTCTCGCACGATTCGGCGTACAGAGATAGGCTACCGTCGAGCAGAACCATGAGCGGCCTCAAAACGTCGTCAGCTTCCACGGTTACGTTGTTTCTTTGCGCCGGCTGCGACAGAGTTACCTGTCCTCCGCCTTTGATAGCACACAAAAGATCTCCTAGCTCCCTCACGGAAACTGTTATTCGCGGTTCCAGACTGTTCGCGAATAGTATAGCCAAATCGTCCAGAGCGCCGTTTAGCTGTTGTTGCAGCTCCTTCAATATATTCGCCGCGTCCTCCTCGAGCTTGTCGCCGCCCATCGACTCGAACATCTTTTCTAATTGTACCCGAAGTTGTTGAATATTGTTCATTAGAATGCACGCCTGTGGAATAAAACAATGTTGTAATAAAATCTGTAAAAGTAACTTTGCTTGAATTCTTGTAAATTTTGCACATACAATTCGTTCCTCTTTCAAATGGCTGGGGAATTCCTTCTTCACTATATCCGCGTAAGCTACCAAAACTTTGACAATGGTCTTCGCGAATCTCTTCATATATCTTTTCCAGATCTCCGGGTCCGGACATTCCAACTTTGATACTACGTCGAAGCACTGCGTCAACTGTGTGAAAACATCGACGACAGAGACGCTGAAGAGCACATGTTCGCTGCTCTTCTGGAACTGTAAGAAGAGATTGAAGAACCATTAGAGAACAATATTGCATCACCGTATCCAGATTCGTGGATAAAATCATGTGATATCACTTACGCCTTCCTTTTTATCTCTACTAAAGGCACCGTGGAGATATTCTAATGAGACGTCATCGTTCTCATTGAGCCACTGCATGACGAAGGGTTCGAACCAGGCCGGGTATTCTGGCACGGCGCCCTTATACGGCGGCACATCCGTGACGTAGTTGGCGTGCAACCACTTGACTTTGAAGTGCAGATTCATATAGGCCGAGGACTTGCACAGTCTATGCTGCTCGTGCTCCTCCAGGGCGTACTTCATGTCCACCGCGAACAAGGACCACATCGTGGCCGCCGACAGTTGACCGATGTTAAACTCCTGGGGGAATTGATTCATCACGGGCGCATAGCTGTTCTTGTCCTCCTCGATCACCGAGACTATAAGGGCGATCAGTTTGTGCCAAAAGTCAAGCGAGTCGAGCCGGGGCCCATGATCGTCCGTATCCCGTTTCGCCTCGTTCGGATCCGCCTGGAACTCTCGACTGTACAAATCGTAACAGTTCTCGAAGAGGAACTGGTAGGTCGATCGCAGGCACGCCTTCACGCAGTCCTTCACGACGGTGCTGGCCCGCGGCGGGCTTGACAGTTCCTGGACCTTCATACGGAAGAACGTAATGCTCGTCAGCAGGTCCACGGTGCTCTTCAGATCCATCAGCTTCTCCTGGGTCGAGGCCGGAAAATTGTTCCTGTACATCGACAGGTCGATCCTGAGAGAGTTGTGCAGCTGATCCAGTAGCTTGACGAATTTTTCTTTCTGCAACGAAAATTATCCATATAATTTTTATGAATGATGGTAGCTGCGGTAAGGTTTCCTTTTTGAGCAAATACATACGTTGAATTTTTATTTTACCGCGAAATTTTTTTACCGACGTAATATCCATACGTTGAGAGACTTTCTCGAATTTTTTTTCTCTATCGATTTCAGTCATACAGAATTTTTTCGTGCTCGAAAAGTTTCGCGTGATATTTTTGAAGGAGAACATCATGCATAATTCAAGAATATGAGAAACATACGCTCTCATATACAGCAGTTCTCTTTCGGAATTAAGAGATTTACGAATTTAAATTTCGATTCAAATATCGTTCGCTGTTTTATGGTGGCTGAAGGAACGTCGATTCGCATGGAGGTATGCGAAAAGAATTTCCATATTCTCTGCGCGGTAGGAAAATCTATTCGCCTGGCCTTGGCTGTCAGTTAGACTACAGATGGTAGAAAAAGAACGCGGTCGAAGAGAATCTTAATTAAAATCTTAATTAAGTAGCATGCATACGGTCTTTTTACTATTTTTTTCTTTTTCGTTTAAGAAAAGCCATACGTTAAAAAAAGGAATAAAATATGCAATGATAAACATGGCGCGACCTTGCCACTCTTTAGTGCCGGCATGGATTCCGTGACTCGACAAATTTTGGAACCGAATGCAAACGTTTCTCGTTTAGATTTTATTGTTCCTTAAGGTCAATACGGCGAAAAATCAAGTTATCGATTCTTGGAAGAAATCTGGTCTAATCCGCTAAATGAACAATTTGCCGAGATTCAGACTTTATTCGGAGCACCTCGACGCCGGCGGAGACTTTGTCTTTAATCCCTCTCAAAAGTTTGCGAAGTAACCATTATTTAACCATCGTTATATATTCGCTGATCCCTTTACTCCTGGAAACCTGGTGAGAACGGAGTTGATAGAGGGTCAGGCGAAAGGTGCGTCCTTGGGCAAGTCAACGCGTGACCGTCTAGGTATATGAGAAGTAGCTCGGCATAACGGATAGCGTTAGCTGGTTGCCAGGAAATTGCACGAGTATTTCTCGCTGCTCTCGCCGGGTTCCAGGGATTCACCATCCCTCACTCTTCTACGTTTGCCGTACTGCGCACGGTGGATATACCACGGCGCAATCTTCAACATCCGGCACTTACCCCGAAGTTACTGGCGGCAAATCTATCACTGGCCGACACGGACGGAGTAGCGGTCGTGTGGGCGTAGTATGCGTTTATGTTTGCCAGGAGGGTCGACATAACGGCCGGCACGCCTGGACACAGGTACTTGGTTGAGAGGCAGTGGAAGTGCCTGGAAAATATGAAATCACGATTGTAACGAAAAGCCATTTGTCTTGATTCTTTCTACCGTTTTAGATCACTTGTCGCAATCTATTATTTTAAGCTTAAATACGCTATAAGTAATCTTAACTTTTATTCCACCTTTGATTGCAATTTTAATAAATACTAGCGGTGGTGGACGCACGCTTAACTTGCGAGAGGCTCGATAACTCAATATTAAGTAACTTTTTAAAAAACTAAAGCAAAAAATTAAAAAATAATTTTCATATCTTATTCATTACGTTGTGATAATTTGGCTCAGATAGCTTATTATATAGATACATACGTATATAAAGCTATTTATGCTAAATTATCAGAATGTAATCAAGACATAAAAATTATTTGCTAATTTCTTGCTATTTTTTGCTTTAGTTTTTAAAAAGTTACGAGGCTCGATAGCTCAATATTAAATAACTTTTTAAGTGAACTTTTAAACTTTTTAAAAGTAAAGCAAAAGAATTATTTTTTAAAGCAAGAAATAGCAAAAAATTAGCAAATAATTTTTATATCTTATTGGTAACTCTCGTAATATAAAGTGACCCAAGCGAGAAAACCAATCAACATCGCGAAAAAGAGGCAACAATACTTCGAAACTTTCGAGTATCGATTTAACACGCCTTTCTTAAGAGTGAATTGTTTTGTAATAATAAAATCAGTAATTGTTTATAAATTAACGGCCAATTGCGAATACGCGGCCCTTTGACGACACTCACGTCATCGCCTGGTAGATGCTCTCGATGCCGTAACGCATGGCGAATTCGTCAACGAGCTCCGCGCCGGGTGGATCAAAGTAGACTTTCCAGCCTTCTTCGCCCGCCGCGCGGGGCAGAATCACCATGCCGGCGTTCTCCTCGCACAGACTATGGAAGAGATTCTCGTGCAGGCAGGTGTACTGCACGTGGTAAGGCGCCACCTTCTCTTCGCCCTTGATCTCGACGCTAATGTGCAGCCGAATGGCGCCCGACACTGCGCTCTTGTCCGTCCTCTTCTCCAGATTGTACCAGACGTCCATCTCGCCGCTGAGAGTCCGGACCTCGATGATGGTCTGCCCAAGAAAGTCGTCGCTCTCCCTCGTCAGTTTTTGCCTCAGCTTCGACTTCAGGTCGTTGTCCTCGTCCCACACTCGAACCTTGATCCGGTCGGACGAATTGTGGCACTCACTGCGCACAAAAGTTTGTGCTTTTTTACAATGCCTATCGTAATACCCCTTAAATCGCAAATCTCTCTTCTCGAGACTAGATTGAATTTCTTCTTCCAACTTTAGACGACTGATAACTTCTATCTATCTATCAACGAAAATATGCGCGTAATAGCAACTTATTTCAACGGTGGATGAGTAAATATGTACATATAAATGTAAATATACGTGCGAGCAAACGCAACAATTGACGTCATCGCTCGTGAAAAGGAGAATTCCTAGTCAGCAAGATTGAGAACGGAATTACGCATTCCGCTGGCGTGGCAGGGAAACTTGTCGAAATTACTTACAAGTAGAACTTCTCGTGCCATACTGGATTTAGTTCTCGCGGCATGGTCCTCGTGCGTTTCTTTACTTTACCAACTTGGACTGTCACGTAGGGATCGGAGGTGCCGCTCTTATCTTTGGCGATTAATCCCTGAGCGCTGATCACTAAGGGGTGGCAGAAGAATACAATTAGAATACTGTCCGTAAGGCCGAAATGCCTGGAATCCGCTGATGGAAACGGATTGTGCGCGAAGAATTTAATTCCCGCGAGCGTAAATTTCTAATCCTGCGGTGTACGTAATTCGATTACCACGGGACAATACCGCCGAATGAAAACATTACCGAAGTTTGCCAACTGGCCAGTATCCAAGAACGCGACTGTGAGGGTTAATCCAATAAAGCTAACAGAACCGGATATCCGTCGGAACATGTGTTCGTATCGCGCCTGGCGAAAAAAAAAAGAAATTTGCCGCGAATCCCATTTTTAAGCCGCACGAATGCGTCGCAACGAGACGGCGTATGTCGAACAATTCTCGCGTGTCCTTATCATATTTCTTCCTCGCGTAGCGGCGAATAAATCGGAAGGGCGATAAGAGGCATCGCGTGGGAATTCGCGACTCGACGCGCAGGGTTCAACAAATCCGCGCGGAAAGGACCGACGTACTTAAATAATATCGTCTCGCCGATAAGTCGGGATTACAATCTATCGTGCGGGCCCGTCGTATGTCGTTCGGTGGATTGTCGTTTCGACTCGAACCGATGGCTAGACGATCGGTCACAAACGCGTGGTTACGGCTTTCGAGAGCGAGGTTGCGCGTTTATCACTGCGCCCCCGAAGCGATAAAATTTTACTGTCCCGTCCCGATTCTGATTTGGCGACGTATGCGTATTTTATACACATCCTCCGTCGACGTTGGCCCGCATTTACTCCACGGCGCGACGAGTTTCACGTTTACTACTTAT
Organism: Tetramorium simillimum; assembly: GCA_011636635.1. Classification (NCBI taxonomy): domain Eukaryota; kingdom Metazoa; phylum Arthropoda; class Insecta; order Hymenoptera; family Formicidae; genus Tetramorium; species Tetramorium simillimum. Next base: position 74,300 of record VBVQ01000054.1, on the reverse strand, counting down.
GATAAATATAAACCGCGTCGCGTCATTGGAAACTACTCTATTTTGATAGTGACGATAAGGCAAAGTGAAGATTGTATTTTGTCAATCTATGTTGATCATCGATTCTTACGAAGAAAGCGGAAACTCACATTTTCCTAAACAACAATTATACACGTATACGAATTTCTTTTAATTGCCAATTTGATCCTTTCGGCGCTCTCACTTAATAGACAGCAGACTATTTGAAAGAAAATTTTTTCGCGGATATTTCATATTCATCTATTCGCACGTGCGCGTCAGTCGAATGAATAAATATGACTCTGCTTTATGTGAGAATTTAATTAAAAAACAGGTAGTTTGAAAACAGGTAGTGAGTCCCGCAGGGCTTTTATCTGGAAATATTCGAGGAATTGAGACAATCTGATGCTTCCCCATTGTATCCTTTCCATTATTAAATCGCCCGATGCTTTTTGCAATACTCTTCAGATTTGAAATAATCAACTTTATTCCCTGAGGGTGCGTGGGACTTGCGGCGTATTTCAATTTTTAACAGGAAAACTATACGTACGTACGAACAAGTAACAAATTGATAAACGTAGATAAGTCCATTCTCGGCTGGCATTTATCGCAAAACGACGTGAAATATTCTCTTTTTATCCCAGCCACTTCACCAGTTACAAATAATTATATACGTCGTGTGTGAGAAGATGCATGCAGAGGCTCAACATCCATCCGATTTGGACACTCGATACCCATTGTAGGCAGCCATCGTAAAAGCGTGCAAAAGCTTGGCTCGGTTCATGTACATATATCATATAAAAACGTACGTACATGAGGATACATACGTATACGTACACACATTACATATAGGCATATATGTGACAGCATAAGGGGAATATTTAAAAACATATAAAAATATATATATTTGTGTACATATGTGTGTGTGTGTGCATGTGTGTGTGTGTGCATGTGTGGTATCATATATCAGATAACGTGCTTCGGTTTGGATCGACGGACAGACACACATGCCCATGCTACTAACTCTTTTCGATTCGCACCGCCGATTGCAGTGGGGACGATCGTCGATGCTTCCTGCCCTCGATGAATGTCGATTTCACACCTAATCTCATTAATCATCAAGTCATCGCCACAATCCACTTGGTGAGAGAGATGTCAAGAGTCTCGGCGCGTATAGGCGCCTCCGTGTGTTGTATCTGTGTATGCACGTGTCTGTAGGCGGGCGTGTGTGTGTGTGTGTGTGTGCGTGTGTGTTAATTTGCGCAGCAGTTTGCGTTTTACAACGTCGTACAACGTACGTCTGTATATAAATGAGCGTTCCGCTTCATTAATTTGATAATTAATCCGATGCGGGAATATAATCGTTATATGCGATAATGATTGAGTCGGATTCGTGACTTTGTAGCATCGCTTTATTGCGCTTTATTGCGATCTTATGCGCGAGGCATTCAAGATCGGAAAGAGGTGCCACGCACACAGCGCTCGACAGTGGAAGCACGCGATTTAAATTGAGCACTTCATCGCGCATAAATCCATTACGAATAAGGCACATCTATCGAACGTCGAAAAATTCTCATTGTCAAACGAAACAGTATATTAAATGAACGTGGTGAATACGCTACGCATGTTTTACGTTCCATGTCTCGTTCTACGTGACTCGTTATATAGAACTCGACATTTCGTGCGAATTTAATTTCTGAATACCAAAAATTGCCCGGGATATAACGCCCCGTTGGTGCATCGCGTTCGCGGCATGATTTCGAAAAGAGAAAACGTCGGATCGATTGACCGCGATGCAACATAAATATTGCAATTATCATCGGTATCGAACGTATAATTTGTCGTTTGCGTGTGCGTTACGAGGTTGATCGTTATCAACGCATATATTGGTTCTACGTGTTAAGCCGCGTACTCCATACGCAGATCCAATCTCGCAGATCGAACACAACTCACGAGCTGATTTAACGTGTCGGGCTCGGCGGCCGCGAGCCTTATTCATTTTTAATTGATCATACTGCGGCGATGCGTGTGTACACTGCGGCGATTATGCGCGGTGTACACTACATTTGATTTCTTTTTATTATCTCCGCCGCGATGAGATCCTGCGGGAATAATGCGATCCGTCCTGCGTCTCTCTTCGACGCCCGATTCTCCGGCGCAATCTGCAGCGGAATCTCGTCGGATCGCAGTCATTTTAATTTGCGCCCAGTGAGTCGGGAGATTTGATTACTGGGGCGGAAGAGGAAGCGGCGCCGACTGTTACCACCTCGTTCCCCAATTCGCACTCCCTCTTGGCCCCTTATTTCCTTGAATCTCCTCCCTTATTTCGTGGCGGTTAACCCGCTGAGAGCGCACGATCAAAATTAGATTACAGAAAGCACGCGGGGAAACATCGAAGCATTCAAACCGAGACTTATTAAGCCGTGAAATATTAAATAGCTCGACCCTATTTCGAATTATTTTTAGAGAGGAAACTTTGATCCTTATTTATATCGATAATTAAAAATTAACCTTTGCAAACTTATGTATATTTAATTATAATAATTTTGACCAGACAAAACCCAACTCCGGCTCTAAAAACTATCGATTTTTAGTTGTGTATTAGTTAATAATAAAAGAGCCGAGTATTTTAATTTAATTTTAGTCTTAGAGTTAATTAAAAATAACGGTTGAATTCTCTCGCAGATTTATATGTGCGTTTCGTTGTGCAGGTTTCGATACTACGTCGCTTCTTTTCCCTCGTAATTCTTTATCAGGACGAAAGTCACGAACAGAGCAATGGTCAAGCTAGCGAACCAACTAACCAGCCGGTACGCGGTTGACAACCGCGCGGCCAGCAGTTTCTTAGCGAAGTAACTTCACCCAGAAATTGTCTCAATTCTCCTCTGCTCCTTTTTTGATTATTCGAACTCGTTTTCCGCGCCGAGAGTACATAAACGCGCGAGGAAAGAAACGCGCTCACGATGGAGAGAATATAAAAAGGAAGGAGGAGACGCGCTGTCTAAAACAGACTATTCCGCCGATTTTATTCAGCTTTCTTTTTTTTTTTATCCTGCGTCCTATTTACTTATCTCTCGTTTTCAACGGGATAACCGTAACCCTCCCTTTTTCATACCGCCGTCCTCGCTTTTTCTCTCGCTACTTCCGCTGTTAGCGGCCGACTAGGGTAGCGCTCCTGGATACGTCGACAGCTTTTGAAAGGCAAAAAAGTTTTCTCTGAAACTCGCTGTGCTCTCTGCTTATCGACTTTTCCTAGCTGGAACACCTTCCACGCTGCAAATACCGTTCATCCTTCTTTATCTTTCCAGCTGATCGTAAATAATTAAGTACCTCTTAGTGTGTTTCTTCCGTCTCTTGCATTACGTTAAGTACACCAAATGTAGTTTACGTTAAATTTCGCGTAAGTCATTTAAGATTCGTCCGCGTTCTTCGCCCGCAGTCGGCAGCTTTTTGTTCCAAGAATTCGCAATTCGGATTAATGTAGGGCAGAACGATACGTTACGCCTTGTTATCGTACCATTATTGAAGTGTTCGATATATACGACGAGGAGGATATATGAAACGCTCCTGGGCGAACTCAACCGAAACGCTAAGGCCTCCTTGGGGAGCCCCGGCGAGCTTCGGTTATTTAAGACGACCGAGAACTGCCGGGGAAATTTCTCCGCATGTGTAAGATTCTCCGGGGGAGTGCGCGAATCCCTGCAGTGGAGAACGTCGCTGCGGGCGTATCTCGGGGCGGTACTTCCATTTGCAGATTTTACTATCGGTAGTAGTGGCCTTAGTAGCGATGAAAGAAAACAAATCGAATCCCAATGGATTTTTCTCCGGCGAGTTTTCTTAGCTCCTCGCATTTTCGCCGCGTTCTTGGCGTACTTTCGACGTGACGCTCCCGATTTCAACTGTTTCTCATTACTGGCTACGGTTCCACACATTGATCGGGGCACGTTGGTACTCTTTCTCTTGCCTTCCGCGTTATATTTCGTCGTGCTTTAAAATATTAAAGAGACGTGCTGAGAATCGAATTGGCAGAATTCTTACGATAAAGCGATATGACATTATACCGACGGGAATTTCGAACTGACTCCCGATCATTGGGATACGCTCGTTGATATTTGTTTTCTTTTATGCAATTTCCAAGTAGATAAGAAATATAGCTATTCATACATGACGTGAATGGGCCGCGGATGCTGAGCATAGCTATTACGCTTGTCTGTACGTTGAACTATCGATCTTCGTGAGGAGGAGCGCATACGTATGCAGCTTGCACCGCTCCCGTCTGCCACGTCGTTCGTGGAAGTGGCACTACGATTGCATTTCCGATCAGCAAACTATAATTTTCTACAACATACGTTACTTGTAACGCCGTGTAAAGTTATACACCCCCGGACGCTTATCATTTTTATTGGCACCCGGGCGTTACAGCACAGCGCCGAATTGATAAAAATCGAGAAAAATAAAAATCACCGGTCTGGAACGGTTGCGTAGGTCGAGAGGGTTTTGACTATTCCCGAACGGCGTATAAATTCACCGTCGATTATATTTACCGATTCGACATGTTAGCCTTGCAAGCCTCGACGTAGCCTACGACGAATCCGGACACTAAAATCGCCTCGTCGGAACAACGTCGTAGCGCGTGTTACGTTTTTCAGTCGACCAACCAGCGGAACTTTACAAATTGCTTTAGTTTTCATTGCAACAACAGGAATGCGAAACGAGAGCAGCAATATATATATATATCGTCCAAGTTTAATATATTTCGGAACTTTACGCAAGAATGAACAGTAACGTCGGAGATTCAGGTACGCCGCTCGATCGATCCTCGGGGTTTGACTTCGTGCCGGACGAAGTGCATCGATCGCACAATGTGCATGACCCGGTGGTGCAATTGGAATGCGAGAACTCGACTGCGGAGTACGCGGCACAACGCAAAGTGTACCTCATATATCACGCGCCGTTGCTTATCAACCCGATGGTGCTCTGTGATATAGATCTTTTCGTGTTTGCTTTGAAACGAGAATCGTGCGCGCGCGCGCGCGCGCGCGAATAAAAATCGAGGCGATTGAAAAATCGAGGTACTGCGTGTCGGTGTACGTGGGTGTGTGAGAGAGAGACTGTGCTCATCGAAGGGCGCGTGCACGGGATGCATAATACGTCGCTTCTGTTCTTGATTACGGATTGTCGGATGAATTCGTAGCCTGTCTGTTTCCGCGCGCGCGAGGCAAAGTTCCAAACTCATCGGAGAATCTGTAAGCGACAGAAATTACGTCGACCCCGTGACGCGCCCTGTCTCGCGGTGATTTCGAAACTTTGCTCTCGTGATTCGGTGAGAGAAAATAGTATTTGTCTAACGAAGGAAAAGTAAGATGGTGATCTCTATTCGCACAGAGAGTTTTTCTTAAGAAGTTTCCGTGTAACCGTGTATCTCAAGCGTGTGTGTACGTAGTTATAGAAGTGGTGACTCATTATCGAGATTGTGGTGAAAGATCGTTAAAATGCTTTCTAAAGGTATCAGTATCGTGTCACCTGTGATGGCGATCTTGCAGGACCACTTGCTGGTACCCTCAAGGACGATCTGTTCGGCCTGCTCGAGGCTGTCTATGTGCGTATCCGGGTCGACTGAAAACGTCGTGCTGAAAAGAAGACAATGTCGGCGTCATCGGATCGTCCTTCGACAACCTCTCGTACCCTTTTCCTCTTTCATCGTCACTTCTCTCATTTCACACTCTTTAGAGATTCCTCGGAGAAGAGGATGCTCTCGAGTCACGGCAGCTTCGAGGCGACCAGGAAGTGTACGTCTTACGGAGGCCACCGAAGGACGCGGAGCGATCATCGCGTTTCGGAAAATCGTCCGTAATCATCCAGCAGCAGCAGCAGCAGCAGCAGCAGCAACAGCAGCGATGGCAATGTATTCAGCAGCTCAGCTATGCTAGCAGGAATACATTCGCGTAGCCAGAATGCTAAGGTATTTTTCCGGGATTAGCCTGTCTGTATCTCGGTATTTCGTGTATGTATGTATATGTGTGTCTCGTGTGAAAGCAAAGCGTGTGTTTTAAACCCGCGTCTCAATACAGGGTGGATTAACTCTGTCCGCTCCGTGTGAGTCCGAGTTTCTCCTCTGTGATCCTCTGTGCCTTTTGCGAATTTTGCGCGAGTCGAGCATACGGAGTTTGACGGATGAATATGGATGATGGATGCCAATCGGCCAGGCAAGACTACTCGAATCTCGAATTATAGCTCGACTGAAAGCAACGCGATTGAATTTATTTACATAAAAAAGGACCGACGAGATTGACGCTTCGATGCGGAGGAATAATAGATTGGATGAAGTCGAAGAGAGCGAAAGTAGAGTCAATCACGATGCGTACGACGGAATGCCGTGCCATCCAAGTCCCATCGAAGTTTCGTTCCAAGTACATGGAAGTATGTGTAAGAGAGACCAATCGATCACCCGCGCGTTGCGCTGATATGAAAACAAGCGCGTGCCACCTGTTAATCTCTCGCTGTAGAATTAATGCTGTTTTATGCAGTCAACTGTTTTTCTGTGAAGGCGCGTCTACCAAATGTACATGAAGTTGCACTTCGAGTAAAATTATTTTCTTTATTTGACGTTTTGTCTTCTGATTAATTTTTGCGACACAATGCAGCACAAACTTAGCGCTACACTGCACATTTTTATTATTTTTTTTTTAATAAAATGGTGTTGATAATTTCATGTCTACCAGCCTAGAATAAGAAACTTGTTGCTCGAGGCTACATGGCCCACTGCCAACACGAAATTTCCATTGATCTCTCAGTTATGATAATAATCATTTCGCGAAGACGATCAGTGATATGAATAGCTTTAAAAATACATCGATCGGATACTTGATCAAAAATTTCTATTACCTCAGGAAAATCTAATTTTTTCTTTCTTTGTCGAGGAATAATTTACATAGAGATATCCATTATTCGTGATCAAAAATTTGATGTCTATATCGAGTTAAAAATTCTAAAAAAATTGAAACGTAGGTTTGCAGCCATGTTATATAAATGATTCAGAAAAGATAGCTTGAGGTAATTCTTAATTTCTTTGAGTGTAAGGAAAAAAGAATGATGAAACTCCGAAACTCTCTTGTAAATTATGGCCATCGATCAACGCCGTTGAATTATTCTGCGGGAAAGTGTACTAAGTATGACGCGATGGCTGTACATTTTTAAATTTCTATCATCTCCAACAACACGATGGGACAACGATTGGGAGAAGAAAGGTTTCATCTTCTCTTTGAATCGGAGCCACAAAAGGTGAGACGTGTCATCGCGCGAAATGAAGACGGCGAGTACAAAAACGGCGGAATGCGCACGCGAAATATTTCGAGGTAATTTTTCCGCGAGCGAGAATTTCTTCCGCACGTGTTTCCAGCAACATATCTCGCACGGAAATAATCCGTGGGAAGGAAATCGATACGCACAACATGTACCAAGTGTGGTTCGTTTACGAGAAGTAAATAAACGACGTAAACTAACTTGAGGGTTTCTTCAATAGCAACGTAATTTTACAAGGCTACTTTCAAACAAAGAAAATGTGCCTAGTTTCATGTGACATATTGTCTCATTCTCCCTGTCTATCCGACAAACTTTGTTAAACATCGTCAAACACTGTCTATAATTTAAAATCGTAATCTATTTCTTGAGTATAAAGTATATACGAGAGAGGAAGGACAAATACATTTATCTATCCCTTCAACACCCGTGTCTTCGTAATAAAATGCAAAGCTGTTAGACTGATCCAACATCCATCGCGGGGACGAATTCATTTTCCGTATCTTCGATACGCGAGACCTATTTCTGCCACAAGTTTCGAACTAAGAGCCGTACTGGCGTGTTTGATCGAAGCGATGATCGATGCCCCGTGACGTTCGACTCTCATCTCGCAGCGAAACGCAACGGGGAAAGAGAACGTGCCCTCGATATACCGAAGATTACAGGTGGTCGGTAGATTGCTTTCGATAGACGTCGCTGTGGTATTGGCCTATCGGTCAGGGACTCGCGTTCATGGAAGCTCGATGGCTATAGCCGGGCCGGGTTTACCTTAGACAATGGCAACGGCACATACTTGCCGCCACAACAAGTTGCCACGTGACCTTAATGGACTTTCGATTGAATTCCCTCGGAGGAGAGGAGCATCGCGTGATGCCCGATCAGTACGATCGCACGACGCGCGGGGGAGTATGCACATATACAAGTGTACACACGCTCATTGTGGAGAACCATAGATCCTCATATCGATGCGTAAACAGCGAGCGAAACACGGAACGCGGACTCGCATTCGGAAGGGTGCAACGTTGATCCCGTTAATGTGATTTCGTTAACGAGAAGTAACGGGCGGGTCCGAGATGCGTTTCGAGGATTTCCGGAAATACTTCACCGAATGTTGGTAATTGAGGTGTTGTTCCTGGAGAAATTCGCTCGGGCCGATTGCGAGGGGATTCATTTCGTCGGCGGAACACGAAACTCCCGCTCGTTCGTTGGAAAAGAGGCTATTGCAAATAGCGCGTTGAGCGCGCGAATGAGGAGAGAACTGTCTGCAAACTCGATTTCGTCGATCTCGTTGAAGCGGACCGGTTGCCAGGGCGGCAGCGGGGATTGGCGTGAAATTGGAGAGGTGGGAAATACCTTTGGGAGCAAAAAAAAAGAAAACCTGATAATGGGACGAATGTCGGGTAATGTCCAATTAAATCGGGTGTTGTACATTAACGAGTCAGCGCGCGGCATCGTTACATCCAGCGGACAAATGTAAGATCATAAAAAAAAAAAAAAAACGCCCAGCACATACACGTAAAACAGCAGCATAGCGAACACGCGCGCACATACAGTAGTCTGGGTGGAAATAGTTGCGGGAGTATGTAAGTCAAGGTGTTTCTAAGGAGACGGTGGATAGTTCGTCCATCGTGAGAGAGTACGCTCAAGACGCGACTGACGGTTGGACATAAAATACACTCACAATCAGCTTAAAGAAGTTAAAGAAGAAACAAGAATTAAAGATGAGGCAAAGTTTTAGATTGCAATTTATCGCTCCAACGTGGGACAATTACCCAGACGGTTTATCATCCGCATTATCGCACAATGGTCGAACAGATTTCCGGAATTATACGGGTAATGGAATTACATATTACAGGAACGGTAATTATTACTCAATATCGTTCATGGCACAATAATACAACACAGCCACACGCGCGGCAGCCACCAAGAGCCAGTTATTACCATCAGATCTAGGTGTAACGGCAATAATAAGTAATCAAGATAATCTTGTGCGTTATGTAAATGTAAACGGGTATATGGAGACAACGACACTCGCACTGTACAGATCAAAATATATATAGGCATACGCAGCACACACATGTATCATGTATCGGGACGAACACCATACTGATGACACGCTCGGTCGCATGGGGTACGGAGAGAGTGCACAGGACGAGTTTAGAAATCGGCGAGCACGAGCTGGCCACAAACCTGTAATAGCGATCTTCGCCGACCACTTGCTGGTACCGTCCAAAACCGACTGCTCCACCGACATCATGTGGCCCGAGTGCGCCTTTTCGTCGACTCCGAAGACTGACCTAAACTCCGACGAGACTCTCTTTCACATAAGCTGTGCCAACGGCCGCGATCTCGTCTTATCTGCCTCTCTCATGTATATGAAATATATCTTTGTTCCGAAATTAGCTTTCTCCGTGAAATAGCTCTTTCGCCATTTGAATTCTCAACGGAAAATTATTTCGTTCGCGAAATACTGTCGATCTGTATTCAAAGTGGAATTCAGAAAACGAAAGAAAGAAAAAAAAAAAAAAAGATCGCGACGCGATGGTGCAAACGGAATTTCAACCGGCGCGCAAATTTGGCGAATTCTTTTGCAATCCGGCGGAAACTGCGCTCGCTTTTACAGTTAGCGTTCCGTGAAACCGAACACGTCGCAGAACTGTTATCAACGAATCTGTACGTGACAGCTTGAGAATTCTCTTTGCGGGATCAACTATTCATTCAGATGGCGTTATTTCTTGCTAAATTTTTCCAATATCCCGAATAAAGATGAAACGGCGGTAATCGAGCGTTTCGGCAACGGAAATTTTTTAGTATGCATGCCGAACAAAATAATCTTCTAGAGCGACTGGCCATCGATCAAATCGCTGACAAAAACGTTGGTTGCTTGGTATCAGTGCCGGTCATATTTACGCTACGCTACGTACGCGGTTAACGTACATCATTCAGAGAAGACGAGATCGGACCTTGTGACGATGAAAATTTCACTTTAGCTTCGCTCGTTCTCCCTTACAATTTGCCCTGCCTATTGCTGTCGCCACTGCATCGCCGTATTCGCGTTTCATTTAATTATGGATTAATCCTAGTCTATTGCCGCTGGGTACAAGCATTCTTAATTGACAACTAATTATCGTCGCCTGGGATATTAAATTAATTTTCAGTAATACATATAATCATTGCGGGCACAACATTCTGCGTTGCAGTATTTCTTGCAGAAGCGACCGGACCCGGCGCTTTTCCCGGCACGTAATAACGATCGCTGCAGCTGTTCCACTAATTTCGCTCGTGCTAATTACTGACAAGTTAAATTATTAATGCTCGGCAAAATGAGAAAAATATCTTTAAGTATTAATGCGCACCGATTAATTCCTATGTTTATTAATAAATTTGTAATCTTTGCTAAGTTTAACATCAACCCTGCGTTACAAATAATTAAAAAATGTATATATCCTCTCCCTAAGACAATTCACTACTCAATTACGAATTGTATAAATATACTTTACGCCTAAAAAATTTCTATAATGTAATTACATGAGTAATTGAACAAATATCGATCGACTGGTTTATCGGCGCGATTATTGGGTTTTTCGCAATGCAGATCGCGCAAGCGATATTAATTAACGTTGATTTTCATTAGCCAACTGCCTGCCGAGCTAGCTTTTATCGCGATAGCTTTTACGAAACCGTACTCTATGTCTGTTGAGTCGTCGATATTTATAATCGCCGCGATAACAAGCCGATACTATGGTAATAAGATTGAAATGCAACGCGGGTAGCAGAGATATCTCGAATAGCTCGACGCTTAATTAATTATGGCAGATATGCGACGGATTGACGCAAGGTGCGCAAATGCGATTAGACGGTTATTATGACTATGCTGACGTGTCTAAGCCGCGTGCGTTATCCATTTATCACCGCAAATAGGTCGATTTTGGTATTTGAAAATTATCGCTCATCATGACTCGACGCCATGACCTCGTTATATTTTCATAAATAAATCAGAATTTATTTAAACAAACATTTATATTTAATTAGCAATATTAGATTATAGGTGAATTTTAATGAAATAACGTAACAAAAGATTTTTAGTGCACGGTCTCTCGGACACAAGTATAATACAGAGAGAGTTTAAACTAAAATATCGTTACGAATGTGTCCCGGTGTGTATATGTGTATATGTGTGTCAGTGCTGATTATTGAGCGGACAATATTAATTTGTGAGATTATTTAATTCTGACAGCTTATTTGATTACACGGAAATAACACGTTTATTGAATGAAGCGGATTTTGCCTTCCCATTAAATCGATAATATTGTGGAAATTATTATGGTTGAATATTATATTACTGTACCAGAATCGTTGTATCTGCAATGTTGCTTAAAAATTTTGAATTTTCCTCTGTAGCCTTTACTTCTTTTTCTCGATATATTTTTGTATAAATATACAAATTATACACACATATATTGTCTATAATTTATAAATTATCTACATAAATATTTCTTCGCTAATTTTAAACAGAAAAATTGAAGTGAATATCGATTATATGTCTGCTGTATATGTTTGTGGAAACGGAATACATAATACGATGTAAAATAAATACACACAAATTCACCAAGATAACAAGAAGATAACTTTGAAGTCTGAAACGTGAACCGTGTTTGCCGCGCTTATCGTAAGGCATTATTCACGAACATTCGCACAGTATGCTACCCCAGGGGTGTGTCGTGACGCATTAATATTCGTCGAAACGATGTTTATATGGCCTTTAACGATTTCCTATGTTTGAGGTCGTGAAATAGAGCTGGCTCGGCTGTGGCGATTTATTCGCCGAACGCTTTACACAATTCGTTCGCGCAAAGCGGAAACCAGTCTCGGATAGAATTCATATAGGTTGTTGCGACGACTAATTAATCCACGGCCGAGGACGGCTTTTTATCCGCCACTTTTAAAAGAAAAAGTACACCGCGATCACAGGCGACATAAAAAGAAATAAAAATATTTCCTTTTTTTTTTACGAAATTTTTATTCGTGACGAGTGCGCTATTGAAATTGACAGCGAATCTGCTGAACCTAAAATAGCGAGCAGTGGTGACAGATGATCGCTAAATTGTATCGGGATACGTCGATCGGCTATTCCTCCTCGAACCGAATTGTCACTGTTTGACAGTACGATTGTCGTTGGATTGACTTCTGCTTCTGCGAGGAAAAGAAGAAAAGAAAAAGAGGCGAGCGCGGTAAGCGGATACTCACCGGATCAGTTCGAAGATCTCCGGTTTCTCTCGTTCCCTCTGCTTCATTCTCTCCTTCATCGCCGTGATTATGCTAATCGCCTTATCCTCGGCGCCATGCTTTGAGCTCTTTTCAGCCGCCCCTACGAGAGCGGATAGAGAGAAATGAAATATTAGTATATTCGAGATTCGCATATATTTTGCATATGGTTATTTTAGCCGGGTCACTAGAGATACATTATCGAACAAATTTTCGGTCAAACGTTTAAATCCGATTATTCGCTCACAGATTAATTATCAATCTTCTCGATGTCATGCCGGCATCGATAAAACGTTTTATTTCCGGCAGGGAGAAAGCGAGAAAGGGAGAGAAAGAATGTTTTACACGTAAAGAAGATTTATTACGCGATTCGCCACGCATACCACGCTGTTTTTTTTCAATGCATCAACCGATAAAACGCTGACAAAAAAAAATCGCGATTTTTCCCGAGGCAGAAATTCTATATATCGTGAAAATCATGATCCGTATCATCGACGGCGATTCAACAACATGGACATTTTTTCGTTCTTTACGTGGACACGAGGCTAATAACATCACCGTGTAACGGCCAGTATTGCGTTGCGCAAAATTACGTACAAACTGGAAAATATGACACATCGCGTACAGATCATGATAGATGATCACGTTCTGCGCGTTACATAATAGTCGCATCAATTTTGATTATACATAATTGTTGGACATTAGATACGTTAGATGTGCAAGAATGATAGCGCGGAATAGGAAAATTTTGCATGCGATCCGATACGTGATGTCGATCACGTTTCAAATTTTATGGGTAGTATAGCGTCAAAGCTGCTTTCTGTATCAAGATACCAGTTGTTTTAATTATTACTGGAAATCCTCTCTATTGTACAATTGGATAGCGGTTGTACGGACAGCAAAGGGAAATCTGCAAGGATAAACGATAGGCTAGGGCATGACGCGAAACACCCGGTACATTGAAATTACAACAGACAGCAGTGGATGAGGGAGAATTAATTGAGAATGGAATTACGCGAGGCAAACCGTCGTGCGGCGAATCGGAGGCGGAGAGGCTGTAAATTAATCGTGGACTGTCCGATCAAGGAAAGAAACTTTATCGGGGACAGTCAGGGCAGAGGGGAAAAGGTTGGGAATCATTAGTCTGGGAATGCTAGTACGAATCGATAGCGAATGGTATCCAGACGAAAGAGGCATCTATAGTGAACGCGAAGATCACCGGAATCAAATTGAAAGTCTGATGGACGGGCCGACGTTAAAAGTGTCATTACTTCCCGATTTCCGAACATTGGGGGATTGGTTTATAAAATCCGTCGCGTCATTGCGGATACTTTATCGGGGCCAAAACGGCCTCGCGAACAGTATCGCGCTTACGTAAAAATGATTTTTCCACCAAACGGTTAATCCGTGAAATTCAATTGCGCGATTTAACACAATCGTTCAGTTATACTGTTACGGATCAATTTTACACGGAACACGAAAATAATATCCGTTTATTGACAAGACACCGGCTGGCGACGGAAATAGCACTGCAAGAAGCAACGGACGGAGGTCAAAGTGTCTTACAGAGCAAATTAATAATTAATTCGCGTAAGTAGCGACAGCAAAGATAGAAAATAGTTATTTAAACGCATGTCTGCTCAGATTTATTTATTCGCTGTAATCTCTGTTTAATAAAACGCGAACTTTTTCTTGATTTCGCTCGATTCTTTATTATTCCGCGAGGGACAATCGATTTTACTACTGCCCGGCCGTTAATAAATAAGTACAAAGTTTTTAATTACGTGCCTGAAAAATGAGGAAACTTATGTGACCTTGGCATTTCCAAATCTTTAAAATACATTTATAGTTTTCCTCGACAAATCCACTCATATGTCATTATGATTATCAATTTCGTTTGAGACTCTTTACTTAATAATGTCAATTAATCGAAATAAATGATTGACTAAATATTGTCTTTCGTGATAACTACATAGATTTCGTAAACATGGAAATTGCGCTCGAAGATCAAAATATAGATTGACGTTACTCACTCTGCAAGCAATCGGCGTTCAGGAGGTCCTTGCACTTTTCGTGACACTTGACACCGCACTCCATACATCGCACTCCCTGTCGAGCGATGCCCCAGAGAAGACCCTCGCACTCGTAGCAGTACGTCGGTGACGTGGCCGTCCAGGTGACGAAATTGTGAGGAGTCGTCGACGAAATTGGATAGATCATCGCTTGCAGAGTTTTCTTGTACACGTGCATCTTCTGCGGGTGTTTCATTGTGCGATTGCATCATTGTGCCGTTACATTAAGAAAGAGAAAGAGAGAGAGAGAAAGAGGAGACAAATCGGAAAGGAGAAGGATGGGCATTTTATGTAAATATTCGTTTTTCTACTTTGGTTCTTCACTCGTAAAAATTACTTTTGAAGGATTTAAACGATTCGTTGGACGTGGATCGTGAATTATTGATCCTTTGAAGAGTCGGAGCTTTTTGACATTTCAAAATTTCAAGTGTTGAGCGATATTTTATTTTGTTTTCAAATCAAATTTTAAATATTGTTCTGTGAATATTCCGTTTGTCGCGGATAAGGAAGAAATATCTTGAATTCCCGAATTCATAGCGTATGATGAAGTGACTATCGCGTTTCCATTAACGTAATATAAAATTCTATTACCCATATATGAACAATCGATCGAACAATTGGGCAATATTAGATTGTATCAGGAATTATATTAGCGAGGCTATTTCTGACTGAAGAAATGAGGCAGCTTTAGCATGACCTTTTAAGAGAGCAGCTCTCTTAATTTATTACTTACTTCGCGTTACTCTTATCGATCTTTAAAAGTACATTTCCTTCAATGTAAAATTTGCGTTTCAAATTATTAAGCGGAATACTGAAGGATTAGCATTTCATTTCTATCCGTCCAATCTCTCGCAAAAACTCCCTCATAGATTCAGTTATTAACCGAAGTGCCTTTGTGGGTTCTAGTTACGTAATCATGTGCACGCAAAACCATATGCAGACAAAGGAAAGCCCGCGTATGGTTCCCGTAAAAGCGAATTGAATACGCTAAGAAACTGTTCCTACTTGCGCGTGCCTCTCGAAAACAGAATGACTCTCGTCATTCTGGCTTTAGGTTTTCAAGAGCGTCTCTATCGGTTTTCTTTCTCTTCGGGGTATCTTTTTTCCATGCTTGTGGGATGGGATTACCTACGAGAACTTGGCGAACATACGTACGCGAGCTTCTCGATCCTAAAGAGATCATCATCACGTTTCATATCGGACATCTAGAATTTTCGCGCGTCACCTCGTTTTGCGACTTTTACGAAAAATACCTTCTTTTTTTCCTTGCAAAGTCCTGTACGCGTGGGACGTTTTAGAGCAAGCGATATTTTCTAGATACCGTTAGACTATCTAGTGAGAGAAGAAGGGTGTAAAAGCATCGATCCGTTAAGCACTATGGTACTAGCGTGTGAACTCGGGATGTTCCCCGGAACATGAATTTTTCAAAATCCGTATATCTTCATCCCGACGTAAGAACATGTACGTAAATGTAAGCGAATACCTGAATTACCTTTCACCGCGTTACTTCTTCGATATTCTTTCGATCAGCGATGTCGATCGGCATTTTTCAATTCGAATTTTTCAGCGTTGCCAAGCAAAGTCTGCGAATACCTAAATCTTACGCCTAGCGCGAACGAGCTACGCGATATAAATTAAATCTCGACTCTTATCGACTTGTTACACCCGTATAACTTTCCACGGGATGTTTTAATAAATCGTACATCCGAGAAAGACTTCGATATCTCGTTATCGAATATTGCGCGCGTGTCAAAGTGACCTGGAAAGGACACCTAAGTATTCGATATACGAGGAACATCCAACGTCACAGAAATCGGAAACTCCTAGCGCTAGCCTAGCTATTTCTCTCTGATACGGTATCCCGCGTCGTGATACCCCTATGTAGACTATGTAGGCTCCTCTATGGACGTCCTATATGTACATATACGCGTGGTCCGACCACTATTTTCTCACCTAATGCATACATATGCATGTATTTCTTCAGTACATACGCGATGCGTATCACGGCCCTAGCCGCTAATGTGTTTTACACTAGGTCGCTACGTGTTGCTCCAAAGTAACACGGTGCGTGGAGAGGGGCAAATCGAAGTAAGGAGATTCAGAAACAAAAACAGGCTAGATCACACTTACGTGAAAGAAAATAGCGTGGAAATGGGAGGATAAAATGCAGCACGTTTCGTATGAAAAGAAAAGAGAGTCCAATGGTTAAGTCAAACTCCTTCGGCGCCGGTCTCTCGCCGGTATTGAAACTTAAAATTAAATGATACACGATCTAATTCCTCTCTAACACCTTTCTCCGTATTTCTTCGGATATTACTTCTCACCTTGGTACCTCGGTACTTCTCACATTTAGAAGCTAAACGTCCTTCTCTGCTTTCGCTTTTAAAACTTTTCTCTCAGGATTTCCGAACGGAGTATATCACGTAGAAAGAAAGTAATTAAGGTTTGTGATTTATATGGCACTAATTAATGCGATATATCGCATCGTCCACGCAATGTCAACCTTGAAAAAATCACTGGAAGAGAGCTTAGTCGTCATTCCGCTATAGTAAAGAAGACTTAAATATCAACGGGATAACGCGGTGGTGGCTAACCCTTCTCTTTCAGAGCAAACATGTTTCTCTCGGTTTATTAACTGGTGACGCGATGATAAAGTGTAATGGACAAGTCCTTACCAGCTCTTCGTCGTTCAGCGTCGCTCGAGGTACGGCGGATGTGAGACCAGCGTTCCTCTTCGTCGCTGCCATGGTCTGAGAAAAAAATAGAAATTAATGTGCATCAGATAATGGAATAATAATGCCTAGTATCTTCCAGTCTCTCTAGTAAATGATAGTCCTGAAAAAACTGAAAGAGAGAAAAAGAGAAAGAGATAGAGAAAGAAAGAAGTGAGATAAAAATGAAAGAAAAGCCTAGAATCGATAAAATAAATTGAGAGACGTGGAGAAACGTATGTAAATAAATGTGAAAACACGAAGAGAAGAATATTTCGAAAAGTGTTATTTACAGATATTTTTCGAGACATCGAGATAAAAAAACGTGATTGTTTACAAGTTATATAAAATAAAGATATATGACACCGACGTGGGAACGTTTCTCAGGTGACGAGAATTATTGAAATAATGATGATAACAGGAATATACTTATATATCTCAAAATTCTTAATATTAATCAATCAAATGTGAGTACATTTCCAAAGAAGCAACTTCACATCGAGATTAAATTGCAACTGCCGTAGTAATGTAAAAACTTGCGAGATAGAAACAAATTCAAAGCCGAAGGGAAAATCTTTTGACGTAAAAGTCTTGTGACGTAAAAGAAGCGGTGATATTACATGCTAAGTGAAATATCGATAAAGAGTTAAATAAAGTTTTATTTACAAGTTTTATAAAAAGTGAGTACAAGTGTGAGTTTTATATATATTGTATATATACACATCGAACGCGCTTGTAAAAATTGTACCAAGACATGTTTCACAAAAGCTTCTCGGATGTTAATTTAATAATAATCTTACATAACCGAGCTCTCTGACATTTACATATTTCGGCAAACACACGTGCGTTTCTGAAGTACTGCAAATTTAACAAGTATCTACTGACCGCGCGTTTGAGCATACTTTATGACGAACGTCAGAGCAGGTGCAGGATATTTACTCGTGCAAACGTTTGCGGATTAATATAATATCTGTCCGATTATCTTTGCGCATAGTCGCGTGCATAGAGAAAATTAATGCAGCGGTCAACAAACAAGATTGCAAGTATTAAAACTGGTAGTAAGATCCAGCTCGATGAGGTCTGGATTATATGCTACCGTATATCGAGACCGACGGCGGAAATTGTACTGGAGGCTAATCAGAGACTGGACCCTGCTTAATAAGCCCGAGTACAGTTTCAATGCGGTGTAGATTTGCATATACGATTGGTAACGCATATACACGTGTACTGAATCTAATATCGAAATTAGACCGAAGAGAGCGATAGTGAGAAGACAGTGAAAGGCGAGAATCAAGAAGCGAATGGAGCGGAAACGCTAGGAGATATGTAAATCAGTTGGTAGAATAACAGTGGAAGACGAGAGTGAAAGAGAGAAAGAGACAAAGTGTGAAAGAGAGATAGAGAGAGATAAAGAGATAGAGATAGAGAGCGTAGGTGAATCTCTACGGAGAGAAAATCTAATCTAATTAGCTTATAGGTGTCTGGTAGGTATGGTGCGCGATAGGATTTGTGGTTAGCATAGATTTTAATTAAGATATTATACACGGAGCCCCGCGAACCGTGCACGCGCCATTGTTTGATCCCGACAATCAAGCATTAATTCCGTACATGCTAATAGCACTTTTATCGGCCATAACCCACGTATGCTGTTGCAACGTCGTTTTTCTAATGCGTCCCTCGATCGCGGGGGCGAGGGATGCTGCGAGCGCAGCACGGACGGAGGGGCATCAAGGTGATTTAATTCTGTCTCTTGAGAGAATCCCGCGCGATATTATTTTTCTTAACGATGTTATCGAGCCACCCTCCTTCGCTTCGCTTTTCTCGTTTCCCCTCGAGAAATAGAAACGTAGGAGTGAGAGAGCAACAGAACGAGTATGGGCGAATCAAAGAAAACTTCCGTTAAAACGTTAGAATTGTCTTGAAATTTCCTAATCGAAACATCTACTTACAACTACATATGATATTTTTATAACTATTCGTAACACACGTATCTATAGCTATCAAGACATTCATGCGATATTGATGCTCGAACAGAGAACAGTTTTGCATGCAGGTGAGAAACATCATTGTTTCTAAGATAGAATAAAATTATTTGTCGACTAATCGTTTTTATCGATAGATTGGAAATTACTGGATAATCACACAGAGCAAATCTGAATGCACGCGCGCGAAACAAATGATTAAGTATACAAGAAAATATATACTTCTTTCGGACCCGTTTTTTAATGTTTATTCATGTCCTAATTGAAGTAACTGTACATTCGCATGCGAAACACAAAGTTATAAGTAAGCCATCAAAAAAGCGCGATGACAATGCGTCTCGTTGAAGTGCAAACATCTCCTGTCTCTCCAAACTACACGTACCGCGTTCAATTTAACGAGTCACTAGAGGTTGGTATGCTGTTTTCTCGCATTCGATATTTTATACGCGGGAGACAGAAATTGCATGTTTCGCAGATAACAAAATTACACCAGTATTTATTTACTAACGAGTAGATACACATGTAACAGAGTCATATTAAATTAGAGATGTAATCAAGAAGTTTCCACATCGCTGACTCTATTTCGTCGAGTAGAGCGCGACTTTCAACGATTCACAGCGAGGGAAGCATGCACATTCCCTTTACAGCAATTAGCAGATAAAAAGATGTGTAACGAATTTGAACAGAAGAAGAAACAGTTCAGAGTAAGTATAAGAAAAAGAGAAATGTAAATCGCGTAGAACAAATGAAAGAATGTAAACCAAAGAAAAAGTAACAGTTTATATAGTGAATAGAATAAAGACGAATTAAAAAGTCACATGCAGCAAACGTTCGAACAAGCTTTTTAATTGACTTGGCTAAGGAGGCATTTAATTAGTACCTTCAAGACCTGGAGGTAGAGTTTTTGAGATTTTTTGAGAGGTTTTTTTCAGTGAGTGGTTTTGTTTTTTTCAGGTGTTCAGGTGGATACAACAACGGGCGCCACAGAGAACAAACAAAGAAAATAGCATTATATGCCGATTAGTACGTGTATCACTTGCAATTCCTTTTTTTTTTAAATTATAATATAGATGTTTTACAAGTTAGACACAAGAGAGGCACAAAAACGGATGTTAATTAGGATTCATTCATCACGAAGAGATCAACCGCGTGACACAAAAAGATGAAGTTATTTTCTTTCAATAAAGATGTTACATCACATTTTGACAATGATAAATAATTTTTATTTTAGGAATTCATATCTCCGTGGTGAATTTAAACGATCGAAATTACTGGGCGATAATCGCGTTTTACACGCGGTCGGTCAATTTCGTGCGTTCGACATTGATACAGGTGATGCGTGGTTTTCCACTGCTATTTGCAACTTTTTCGACGAGTAACGCAAACGTTTTCGCGATTATACCCCAGTAATCTTTTCGCGCTTTTTGCGGACTGCCTGGACAATTTTATTCACGTCACGATACCACATGAAAATATGTTTCACGTCGCGAGACTTCAGGATTTCAGGGTTGTATGAGATATGCACAACAATTATATGTCAACCGTTAACATTAAACAGGGAGACAAACATACAAGAGGACAGACAACGGTTTCCGGGACTAAAGATGATCGAGGATACCTATATTCGGGACTGGAGTGCAATGCTACTTGTAAGGAAGGATAGAATTGATAAATCTTTTTTTTTGTGACACTGAGAGTCAATATGTAATCCGTAGGGAACTGTAATCAAAGTTCTTATGTAATTACAAATCTACAATTTTCCAAATGGACGCGTTAAATATATTATACGAGTTAATTGAAAAATTCAATTTTGTATTATTTTACCCTGATGAAAATTACATTTTACTGCCAACGTTTCACTTTTCTAATGTTAAATTAAATCACGCTTTCCGCGACACACTTATCCCTACTAGGCACTTTTCTCCAAAGCGCGATCGATAAACTACTTAAGAATTTCATGTAAAGCATCACGCACTAGTTGCACACGCGAGCTCTTAGCCTGCAATGGCATCTATGACGTAGACAAGACATATTTATTATCGTTTCGAACACGTGCGTCATTATCGTGTATATAATAATCTGAGCTGGAGAGCAGAGGTGTGTAGGATACCTCTTTATAAACGATCATCGTTTTATACTTCTTCCCTTTGTAAAACCAAACTCGATTAGCTATTTTTACCGATTTATTGGCTGAAATACGCGATCGCGGGGAGTGATTTACTAAAAAGGATTTGCGACTACTTGTCTTTATTCTGCACATTGTTTATACGGCCAGCGGAATAAATCGTCGCGAATACATCGACGACTTATCCGAATTTCAAATCGCGAGTTTCCTAGTATTTTTCGATTGAAGATAAAGGCTCGGCTTGAGAACCAGCCGCATCAGCGAATTGCGAATTTAAATTTTGCGGCAGTAATGCTCTCGCCGATTGCAGGCGTAATCGTCATTGGCGCGATTATATTTGTTAAATTTTGTTGAAACAATGGTTGAAACCTCTCAATCGTATTATTCATATTTGACGAATCAGTGAATTTTATTTTATTCACTTATTTATTCATGGATATATTTAGAACATTAATGGGCAGAGCCGTAATTATCGGGCAACGAAATGTAACGTCCCTTTTTTTTATTTGGGAATTTTAGGGGAAAAAAGGAATCGTGAGGGGAATTATGAGAGGAAATATATTTCATCAGATTTGCTTGCTGGCGCTTTGCGATGGCTTTTAGAAAAATTAGCAAATCGATTCGTCGCAGAAAACGACGGTAACACTGAAACGTAAAACACGCAATTAAGTCACGATGAGATACACGTTTGTTACGAGCCGCATCGGAAGATCTTCTGCTTTATCTTGAAATTTGAAACAAAAATATCTTTCATGATTTCACAGTTTTATCCTTTCGCTTTCGTTTCACGGCAGATCCTCGGATGCGTCGTGATACACAAAGTTAGATCTCGCGACGAAGGTATTTTAAATCGTCGTCATCGCGTGAAATAAAGTTGGGGAAGAAGCGATGGCTGTTTTGTAATCGAGACAACGTAGCCGTTGCGTTTCCCTAGCCTTTGGATTACAAACTAATTAAGCTTGAGGTAACTTTCAGTTATAATTTTCCACTGCGTTCGCTAATATATTCATAAAAGAAGTTGACAAAGAGAGAACACGAAATTACAGTCCTTTGCAGGTTTCTCTTTGAAAAGAACGCGACAAGATAAATAAAATGCGAAGCAACGATTCTGCCCGTGGTCGTCGGATATGTATTAGCAAACACATTAGCATAATCGATCGCACATGCTGTCCGATTGCTTGTCGAATATCGATTCATATTTTATATTTCGTCTCGACACTCGAGCCGGCGCATCTCGCAAATGGATTTACTACGTTCGCCAATAGCGCGTCATCCCGGTTTCTACATGGCGGTTTATACATATAAATACGCGGATACGTATAAATACATAAAAAATGTCATGGAAGTAGTTTATAAAAATATCCCACATGTCCGCGTTCCGCATCAGAGAACTTTTTACGATTATAATTTATATCCTGTCGTTCGCCGGGGTTCTCACGTATTTCGCGTGGGCATCGCCAACAGTGCACACGCAGCGCACATCGCGGTAATTAATTCCAGCTCTGTTTCAGTCTGCCAGCGCAAACGCAGAACATGGACTCGCAAAGCGAACCAAAGGGGCCGTGCGTTAAAATTCTAAAATAGCCGCGCGTATCAAGAGGTGGCCTCGAGCTAGTTGGGCGAAATTAATTAAATTCATCCGACCGCATAATCGCCGCGGAGATCGGGAGAGGTCAAACCCGGGCGGTGTTACGCGGAAGCCGAAGTAGACTGCATTTTCAGCGTTACACCTCAACGACCACGGGCGAGGAGAACGACGACGATGACGACGACATCGATAACGATGGCGACAACAACGAGAACGTTTCGTCGGATCGGATAATTATTTCCGACGAATATATATATAGTAGATATATATATGTATATATATGTATGGACACGGTCCAGGCAATGTACATATATGTATGTGTGTACACGGTGTACTTATACATATGTATACGCGGAGACAATGGCGGAATGGTGTTAATGGGTAATCGGTTACCTACCAGCTCGGAAACCAATGGTATCGACTTCCGGCGCGGTCGAATGTCCGGCATGCTGTCGATGGTGCTGTAGAAGGGATTGTCGCCTGGATGTCTGGAACAGAAAAGATTTCGGAAGCTACGTCAGCACGAGTCTGCGATCACCTCCGTCTTTTGCTTCAACAGCTTGTGCTATAATCTTGCAGTTTTATATATTTGCTATTATGTGCAGTTTTATATATTTTTATTATTATGTAATTTTTATATTTATCATGTCACATGGCTTATTTAATATTAAGATTAAACTTGCTCGAACTGTGCGAGTCTAATTCTTGATTGTGAACATTATGAATTTTAAAAATAACTTCAAGAATTAATATTCAAATATTTCAAATGTTTGGACAGTATAGATATCAAAAGAAATGAGCAAAAACCTTTGTTTGAATCTAAGATCGATTTCGTGTGGATTGAAAATGAACTGAACTTTCAAATCAAACTGCAGGCTTAAGTTAGTCATAGTTCTAGCCGAGATCTCTTCGTGCAATCCAGAATGTTTGAAAATCTGCTGAGAGCACGATGGAAATTTCGTGCTCGTTAGAAAGTTTTTAGAGAATCCAAGTTTCCGCGACTTTAAATCTGTTCTTTGCCACATCATCGAAAGAATAAAATTATATGGAATTTTTATTGACGCTTTTTGATTCCTGATAAATTATTTATAAGTTTATTTCGAGAAACAATGTGATAGAATATATAAAAATTAAGATAAACGGTAAAATTCTGACATTAATTTAATAATAAATTTTATAATATTAAACTTGATTTTTTACTAAAACTCATTAAAAATGACACATTAAGTATCCAGTTAATATTTTTTTTTTTTTGGTGATTAACGTGTCGTCAGTCAAACTTTATCACCGGCTATATGACATTCCTATTGATATCTATGGAATATAGGTTACGCTATGTTACAAAGGTCTCGATTTTTAGGAAAACGACATGGCAAAATATGACGTGCATCTGAGTTTTCCCGAGATCTAAGAGCCACTTATGTGGTTCAATTTTTTTTATATGTCGAATAATGACAGACCGTGAAATACATCACCATTCGTGCGACTCAAAACGGAAATTTATCGGAAATATTGATGTGTGTAATCATGAATTGAAAGAAATTTTACAAATGATTTCATTTCAACTTCCATTTGACGCATAAAAATGATTGAGATGTCTTGAAACGTTCCTCAAGAAAATCGATATAGATATATTTCTTCGTACTTTTTGCTGCGTCCGACAATTATTATTTTTTTTATACTTTTAATTCAATAAAAATGGCGCAGTGGGGAGGGAAAATATTAATTTTATATATGTATGTGTAATTGTTAAAATATTAATGATGACGACGGCTTTAAAAGAGTGATGGTTCAGAGATGATATGAAATTTGAATGTATTTCAAATTGAAATGAATGCGATATGAGTATAATTATAGGATTAAAGGCTTAATTAGGAAATAACGCGGCGTACTCACCCGTTCGCTCGTCCACCGGATTCGCCGCCCGGACCGCTGCCGTTCTAACAAACAAAAAAACAAGTTTATTAAAAACAAGCTCAGTAACAGTTCAAAAAACGAAATGGAGAGCGCGCGATGCCGATCGCGTGAACGCAATATGTGGCGCAGGATCTTTTTTTTTTTTTTACATTTTCGCATTATTACAGTCTTAGATAAGAGACGCGCGGCCACGGAATGACGCGAGCAAGAATAACGATAATACGAGCGCGATCGATCTTGGAAATTCTCGTTTTCTCTTCGTGCTCAAAGCGACGGATATTCTAATAACCGCTCGACCTTCGGTTGGATATTACAAAACCGTGAGATGAATCTCTCGCTTTGATTTCCGTGGCCGCGCGCGCGCGCACGCACGCACAATGCTCTGTCTCGTTCTGAATCGTTCAGTCATCTAAGAAGAGAAATTACGAATGGGCCGGAATGAGATGGGCAGAAAGGAAATCGCTGGATGACACGGGGAAACATCGTGAAATAGTCGCCTTCCTGCAGTCGGCCGCCGCAGAATGGTGGAGAGGGGGAGAAGGCTATCGTTCGCGCATGATTTTGAAAGAGCGGTCTCTCCATCGCGGAGGGTCGACTTCTTCTTCGCCCCGACCGTTTGATTTAGATTCAGGACTTCCTTCACCCGGATCGACCGCTTCGTCCGCCTTCGCAGCTGCATTTTCCCCTTCGCCCATCTATTGTTTCCTCGCATCGCAAATCTCCCAAACTCCGTCGACTGCATCGATGTAAATGTACTCTTTGTCCTTGTCTTTCTCTCTCTCTCTCTCTCTTTTTGTCTCTCTCGTTCTCAATCCAACTGCGAACCACCACTTTCCGTTTAATCCCTTTCCCGTTCGTCGGCCAGGTCGAACCCATTCTCGTCTCGCTTGTCGCCATTAATCAACCTTCGGCCCGCCGACGACCTCGAAGAAGCACCGGCATTTTGTCGTCTGTCAGCTGGCTCGATTCATGGTTCGATCGTTCGTACGGATCGCACGGTGGACACGCGATAAATTCTGTTAGTCCCGGTTTTCGTGCCTCCACTAGCCCCGAGGTCCTGACCCTCCTCGATACTGGTCCTCTTCGCGACAGGCTTCTCTCGGTCTTCCCTGTAGTTTCCATCATAGTTACGATTTTTCTCAATAAGGACTCGGCCGCGAAAATCTCGTCAACTAATCGATACCTGCCGCCGAAGGGAAAGGGATATATGTGTGTATCAGCATCTGGCATGTCCGGATGTTGTTCACGCTTCCTTCGGTTTCTTCGAGTATCTGTCTTTTCCTCTGCCTGCCACCTTCGTTTTTGCTCGCCTGCGCTTCTCGCGTGCTAACCCACGTTCGCTCGGCCGCGCGGTGAAATGGAAGTTTCGGAGATAGAGTGTGTAACAGCCCGTATAAATATAATATCACGTACAATACGTCGTAAATTCTGTCACGATAGAGATATAATATAAACTTATCGATAGCATAACAAGTATAATAAGTATTTAGAGTTAGAGCCGCAGGTATATTTCGTCCCTTAACGCTGTCGCTTTCTCACTCTTTCTCTCACTCCTTCCGCACTCAATTTCTCTTCTTCATTCTCTCAAATTACAAATTTTCGTTTTTACTCTCATACTTGTCGCTCTTTCACTCTTTTTCTCCCACTCTCTATCATTCGTTTTCGTTCTCTCTTTCTTTTAAACAGTTTCGCGGAAAGGGGTTTTTTTTTTCTCGGATCGCTTAAAAAGCTTAGATAACATTGGAGCATGATATTCGTTTCATTTTCACGTTATAATCACGAAATGACGGCATTTGAGAGCGTCTCATTGGAGAATGCGTAAATAAAGCATGAAGCATTAATTCTGATTATCGCAATATGCTTATATATGAATTTACATTCGTAATGAGTCGCTGAATGAGAGAGCTTTAATTGACAATAAGGATTACGTTTGATCGAAAAAGAAATAATTAAATAACGCCGCGGCACACAAAATAGTACCCTACAAAAATAGAAGAATAATCACGTAACCGCAAAATTTCGAATAAAAGAGGTCGCGCAAATAATCTCTATCGTCTCACAAAGCGAGAACCAATTTCATCAGTGGCCCGAAAATTCATGCTGCGCATTTGCGGCGCAAAATGACATTTTCTACCGACGAAATGATACGCAGATTAATTATTCATAATATATATGGCGAATTTCACTGCACAACGGCTAATTAGAGCCGTCGACTCATAAATTTCACCCCGTAGTGAAATTAGTTGCGACATTTCCGATGCTACGTGATATAATTTTTGCGGGACAAACATGCGGGAATTCGCGCGGTATCAGAATTAATTTGTTCCCGATAGACATGACAGCCGATAAATAATGCGCGATGCGAGAATATAGATACTTGGAGACGCGCTCAAAGGCAAGGAAACATACATACACAACTCAATGGTAGATACATGTCTATTATACAGAATACAGTATCGCTTCGCGAATATAATTCTGGCAAGCGCGTTTACACACAATTAACAACGAAAACCTAATCGCGTATGTAGTTGTGTCTGTATGTGTATCTGCATCTGTATTACTCATTACTCTCTAACAAGTTTTTTTTTTCCTTTATCTATATTAGGCCTTAACAATGTATTTTGCTTTAATTCGCTTAGATACTAGTCGTCAATTGACGGTACTATTCGCTAAGTTGAGAAGCCTTAAGAAACCTTCGCTGTACTACATTGATCGACAAGAAGCGAGCACGAAGGTGCTCGCTCCTTCTGTTAATGATATGACACTTAATGAAAACGATATCAGTGATATGCAGGTGCGATTTTAAGGGTGCCCACTCGTCGAGACTCTGTGACTCGCGAGATTGAAACGTGTCGAATGATTTTTTCAGTAGACTGCAACGTCAGTTATTTTAAACATCCGTCGGCTGAAAGCCCAGATCGCACTATTTTCAAGAGCAAACTGTTCCTTGGCATCGAATTGGATCGGGGTCGCGGAAAAATTCATGTGAAACTTCGCCGTCGTCTCGCCTCGACGAGAAGACACACTCACGATAAAGCTCTTTGCCCTGTGCCCTGTATCCTGGATTTTACCCGCGGCCAATGCGTATACCTCGCGAAAATATATTGCGAAAGAGAAATTTTTATTACCAATTTTGCACAAATTATTCCAACACGTCAACTGCTGGAAATGATTGTAAAATATTGCCAATTTTAATATTGCGATAATTTCCCTCTAGTTCCATCCATATATATAACGTTGTCGATTAATTAGAAACTCATTATATGAAATATTCTAGGAAATATCTACATCTAATGCGTGTGATATGTAATACGTGTGACACGTGCGATTTGCGCAATACGTGAAATATACTTGTGAAAATCACTTCGGCATAATATATGTGATGATTTGCGATGATAATACGTTGGAATTTCGACAGACTTTGTAATGATTGATTTTAACGGGAATAAAATACATCGTGTGAGAAACGCGATCGGTTCCTTTTCTCTTCTACGTAAAGATTCCGATAATGGACTGACGTGGCTTCACTTACGAATTCAAGGGCAACGCTACGACGAGCCATTAGCGAACGAAAACACTTATGCATGCAAAACTACGCTTTTATGCAGCTTTCAAAGAGGGAGAAACATCGCGATTGGAAGTTGATTGTACAGTCGCGTTGCGTATAAAAGTTACGAATCGTTGGTATAGATTTCCCGCGGGTCCATATTCGGGAAAGGAATGGATCCGATTGTCACATATATATATATGAAAGCGCGCGCATGTTGGTGATTAATGGAAATGGAAATGGGGCAAGCTACGGGAAAGCTAATACAGCCCTAGGAAGAAAGCTGGCCCAGGAAACGTCCGCATGCCATTTACGTATGCATGCGATATGCACGTGCTTTTGCATAAAAGCCAATTTTGCACTGCGTCCCGGTACTACCATCAACTTGCTGAGTACGCGAGCAGTGCATCCGCATAAAAAAAAAATATTGGAAGCTGTAAACTTAAGTGCCGCTGAAACAATGGAACTTTACGAAGACCGTCGAAATCCCGGATTCGTTACGATATGTGTGAGTACAGCCGTGATTTATGAATATGTATGCGTTATCATGAGTAATTATGCTAATGTCAATGTCATTAGAGCGTACAAGGTAATTATGCGCAATTGAATAATTTCATTTGATAGAAAATAATTCGAAGAGACTGGATTTCCCTGGAAAAAAAAAACTCTCCACGCGAATCTTTAGGATAAACGATAATATCGATACAAAAATCAATTGAGTTAATCAATTTCTCGTGAGGTGATACGCGAGTAAATTCCCATAAGTGTCTCGACGTTGGTCTAAAACTGGGAACGGCCGCAGGTAACCAGAGGCATTCGCCCGGTGTGTCTATGTACGGTGTGTATGTGTGTAACTTTGTGGTATATATATATATATATATATAACATGGACACCGTGTACATGTGGGTATGCATATGCGATTTCTGCGAATGATATGTCGAGCTGTATGTGTGACGATAGTAGCATGGTGTGCGCCTAACTGTGCTAGCGGCCAAGTGTAGACCCGCGCTGCGTGGCAACCTAATCCCACGTTCGCCTAATCATCCCACAGCTCACCGCGATTTATCTTAAACTTCCGCTCCCGCACGTGGATACGTATACATAGTAATACCCGATTCGCCCGCCCGTAAATTATCGTTATAATCCGTATCCGTTGCTTCGCAAGCACCTTTATTGTTGCACCAATAATCTTAATTATAACGGGATATGTTTCTGGGATACCTTCTCTCTCGCTACCGCCTTCGTAGTAGGACGTCGTAGCCTGAACACATGTAAGTACACAGAAATATATTTCGCGTAATAAGAAAAAGAGAAACTAAAAAGATTATGTGTAAATATCGGGTGGTGAAAAATCTTTTTACACGCTCGAAAATTTGTTCGCGTTTATTATATCGTGTCCGCGTTATAATCGTTGTAACGTTTGAAAGACACTGATTCCCGTGGTCTGGTCTGCGTGACGCGACACCCTTTAACGCTTCCCTCTCGCGTCATGCGTTTAATGTCCCGTGTAATTTTGACGCGTCTATGTTATTATGAGGAGGATTCGACATAATTATTCACGAATGGTTACCCGCAATGAATTGCAAGACGGCAATAAGTGGGGAATACGATTAGTCGTCAGACGTGATTCTCCTTAAGCCAGGGACACCATCAAGAGATGTTGTTGGGAGATGAGCCAGAAGTAATCTGTGTGACTGGCGTATTAATTCGAGAGCTCTAAGGGCGAACTGAAGAGTCTATTTATATACGTCTTTATCCTCCTAACGTTTTTCGGATAAAATGAGTTCTTTTATCGCTGATCGCGCGAAAGTGAATTTTTATTTTATAGGTGCTTTTAGTATGCGTTACATCGTCAAATCTCTATGCAGTTTCAAATTTAATATTCTCATAATGTGTCGTAAAATCCCCTGTACTTTACAGTTTCGGATCCTCTCAACGTGCACACGATATATCAGGGCTGAGAAGTTCCCCATTCGGCGTGACTGATGGATTAACTAAGTTGAATTCACTGAAGGTAACGCTCATGCAACTTCCAGCACGGAGTAACTTTCAGTTATAGAGACGCTGAATGCGTGACAGTTGCTTGTGATCTTATTACACTCTCCCTCAGTAGTGAGGGAAGATATTGGATAAATCACAGCAAGACCGAGACACGTCAAGGGGATACTTGCTAATGTCGTTCAATTGCACTCGCAATTTGTATCCATTTGACATTTCTCTAGAAACGTACGGAAGAAAATGCGTCCCCTTCTGTTCGTATATACGTCTCACCGTTCTCGACGCTCTTTACGAGATATATTCCGCAAAATTATCGCCCTTATAAGCCACGGATTCTTAAAGACTAACCCAGATGTGACCCTCTCGGCACGTCATTTTTTATTCCATTTCACGTATTATACACTTATTTTATTACCATGGCAATAAAATAAGTTTTTCTTTTCACGCAAAGAATTGGCTATTAGAATGTATCGCCGAATGTAAAATCTTTCCTTAAACCCTTGCCCGGCAACGAAATGTCTTTCTATGAAATGACCGTTAACGGATCTTAATTGCATTCTTAAAACGAACTTCGTTACATTTTACTAGCTGCGAGCAAACTTTTACGTCATTATAATATAACATAAATCTATCGAAGTATAAGTATCAAATTGCTCTTTTACCTTCCACAGCTCTGAAACTTTCAGAAAACGATATGCGTCATACTTACTTGACAGTTTTCAAAAGAATTATCTTAAAATTGAACGCCGTGCGCGCGCAAGCGGGACGTTGGATCCATGTAATCGATCATTCTATTATCTCGGCTAGTTCCTGTAACGGATCGTACTAGGTCGCGCTGTCGATATATCGAAAAAAATGGCAAGTTTGCGCCTGGCTGGATTGCCAGACAGATCAATTAAAATTAATCCACGCTGCCAATTGCATAGCGCAAAAATATAGCAGAAAAATGTGAGAAATTGCTCCGACGGAAAAACGAATCAGAAATTATAACAAAACAAAGGAGAATCGAATGACGTTTTTGTGTCGCGAGTTAGCTTTGGCGCAAAAAATAATTTTTGGAAATTTCCTCGAGGTTTAGTCGAGGCTCCATTGGATTACAGTTCGACACGTCTGACGACCAATCTCCATCGTCTTGAATTTTCATACAAACTTATTAAAAGTTATTCTTTTTAACGTCGTATCTTCTAACCGTCCCGTTGGACATTAAAAGAAAAGGATGTTTTTAGAATGTGAGCTTGTGAGATGCTATGAGCTACGTCTGTTTCCCATCTCTACTTCCCATTGTCTCGATTATCACACGAAAGCTTATTACGCTACGTTTTTTTCGCTTGCCCCGCTGGAAAAACACGACTAAACATTTTTGTTATAGTATTAATTGACACAAATCTACCGCGTAGGCTAGTAATATATATGTATATACCTTCATGTATATATTTATATGCGTAAATTAGGCGTGTGTGTAATGTGTACGTGAGAGAGATGTATCGATAGCGAGAAGAATTATGATATCTTTGGTATATGAGACGTGAGTGTCTGAGAGAGCCAAGAAAAAATCGGCCTGGCGCACCATGTTCGAGCAATAACTCGACGAAAAGACGATTACGAGAGCGTGTATTAGACACTTATAGTAATACCACGACAGTATACATATACAATTATTAATGACCATTACTAGGTGTCTAGTATATACTTATCTCGACGCTTCGCTCCTTTCGCATTACGCTCATATAAAAGTGAGAAACGGTAGAGAATTGGTCTTGTCGTATATTGGCCTCGTATCGCTGCCGGTCCCTTCGGGAAAACTCGCGACTCGACTGACGGGAATTCAACGTCGATATTCCAATGGTCGATCGACCCTTTTCGTTCATCAACAACTTAGACGGATAATACGCGACGCGCGGTAATTGATTTATGCGCGAGCACGAATCCGACTGCGCTGCGTCAGTCGAATCGTTCGTTTATCTCGAAGACGATTCACGGAACGTCGAGGAGCCAGCCGCTCGATTTTCCTTCCTCGAAGACTCGCTCCGCTCGTCCAATTAAAATCCTTTGCATCGACGGATCATTCAATTAAAAAGTATTTCACTCTCGCTCCTTGGGCGCTCCTCTCTTTCCTTCTCCTTCTTTTTCTCGCTATTCTTAACGTGATTTTACGCCGTCTCTCGAGTCGGACTGTCGCAATTTGCGGAAGCCCGGAATTAGACGTTAATAAAACGTAATAAGTGGGAATTCTATTGAAATATTTGTTGGAATCGCAGAATACACAGCGATAGTTTTTAATGAGAGACTTACGTGGCAAATGCCGGGGAAGTAAGAGATGGAAATTTGCAAAACTGTACAAAGAACGGGGGAGGGATCTCGTTTGTCTCGCAATCGGCTCTTTGATTAAATAATTAGAGCTTGCGGCGAGTTAAATGGCGGACTTGTGAGAAAGAATAAATCTAAATGGGCAAGAAAAAAATACGGTATGAACAGACTTTTATTCGGCTGTAATGTTCTTTGACGTTGTGTAAGCATTATGTTATTTTGTGATGACCCATACAAGCGCAACACGCGCGAAACAACTTGCTAATATGCGTGCATTAGCAGGAATCATTAATTAGCAGCCTGACATCCTTGCTAGTCGTTGATGGAAACTAGGATGATTAAGGAAGCTGCATAATGGAGGCGAGAATTGTTTGTGCGAAATAGCGGCTTGTCTGTATGATATGGTATGTTTGCAGATAACACTGTGCAAACAAATGAGATTTTTCCTAGTAATATTTTTTTGCGACGTAAATTTGTAAGCCGCCTAACCGTTTAAACTATCTTTCAAATCTCTTATTGTAAGTATCGCGGTATATCTTTAACGAAGTTGTGAAAAAAGAGCACGCGATTTTACATAAAACTCGGCTTTATATAAAACCCACCGTTTTTCTAATTGCGTTGTAATTTTCCGACACTTTTCCTTCAATTTCTGCCGGTAAATGGGGGAATTTGGTTTTACTGCCTCGTTAAAAATATTCATCCAACGACGGCGGAATAATCGGACCGTGAAAATGTATGTGTGAATGAATTAACATGCGAAAAAATTATATGTAATTTCTTTATGGAAGGAAAACGGCAGACAAAGAAAGAATGTGTTTTTCGTTACGCAGCGAGTTAATTATAATTGGTCTCCACATGCACAGGAAATAATTGCAATTACCAAATGCAAATATAAAATTTTTCCTTCAACGACTCGCCTCCGGAAGGATTTTGAAACTATCAACATTCTATCTTTTTCTTAAGAGATGGTTTCAAGACATTTTTAATTAATTTTATATTTAGATTATATATATTTATATATAAATATAAATTTATATATAATAATATATATATAATAATTATACATATATAAATATAAATTTATATATATTTATATAAATAATATATATTTATATTTATATTATATTTTTTCTCAGAGAGAGAGAGAGAGCACCTATTAAGATGAGCGAAAGTGAAATTTCATCAGAGTTTGCTTGACCCTTTATTCTTATCGTAATTAGCGAGCAAGGCTCAACGACATATAATTTCGAAAGAGTTGCCAGTTTCTTATCACTTATGCATCCATGACGGATTATCTCGGAGGTATTCCTCCGTTCCTAATGCGCCTTTTTCGTTTCCTCGTTTTCTCTTAGGACAGCACTTCCAAAATCTTATTATTCTTCAGTATTATTGACTCTTGCACCGGCGACGCCGGTTTCGGTACCTTCTCAACGCTTTAAGAAATAATGTGCAAAATTTGTGATCCTTCTAAAGGTAAAACTTTGTTACATAAAGTATCCCAAAATAATTCTTAGTAGTTTATTAAAAGTCTTTAGTAAAACCCGAACCCTCTTTCTCTCCCTCCTTCTCGATGTGAATTTTACGAGATTTCACGAGTCGCTGGCGAAACTTTGACTTTCGTTCGCGATATTCATCTTTACATTCGCTTTCGTATAAATTTTGCATTTGTGTCCTTCTCTTGACAATCTTTTCTTAATAATTCCTTCCTCCTATGCTTGTCCGGTAAATGTGTCAGTATCGAAACCAGCGTCTCTACACATTCTTCGAACACCAGGTACTGCCCCAGTCACCTAATTCTAACACAACACATCGAGAATTACGCAGGATAATATTCCCTAGCTTAAGTACAGTACTATACGTCTGTAAGTCTTTAGATACGGAAGCATATGTATCGGACGTGGATGTATGTGTGTGATGTGTGTCTTTCGCACGCGTACCCACGTAGTTCATTCATTCGATCAGTACGAATCATTTTTTATGCAAGTCGAACAACTGTCGGCGTACGCAATGCGATCGATCGTACGGAGTAGTATGCACGTCTGTTAACAAGAACAAGGAAAAATGCTTATTTCTGCAAGCTATCAATCGGTTGCAATAATACTCCCTGTCGTTTATATGCAACGTCGATTTAATTATCGAGATATAAATTTGCGTATTCCGAGATTCAATAGAAAGTAAGTGCAATTTTCATTAAAGTAACGCTGTTTTAATGCTAAAATAATTTATATCTTACTGTTGCGACTCTATGTGTAACAATAATACAAATTTTGGAGTCAAGTCGTTAAATCAATACAGGTTGGTCGGTGCATACAAACGACACGTTACCGTCACGATATAGTTCTATTAATCTACCACGGTATAATGTATAATAATTATTACTACACGACGTACAACAACGATCATTAGTCTTGTCGGTTTCCACCTTACCGTAGTTGCTGCACCGCGACGTACTGTGACGACAGTTAGAAAAATTTTGCGCACGCACCGTATGTATACGGCGAGTTTTCTCCGGCGTAACACGCGCGTTTTCGCGTCACGTTTTTTTTTTTCACGGATGTACATATCTGCTGCGGTCGGCATAAAGATCATCGGAGGGACTCGTCAAAGTTTTTTTTTTTATTTTTTTAAGGAGACGCTCCAGTCTCGGAAGGAAAT
Source organism: Tetramorium simillimum (assembly GCA_011636635.1). Taxonomy (NCBI): domain Eukaryota; kingdom Metazoa; phylum Arthropoda; class Insecta; order Hymenoptera; family Formicidae; genus Tetramorium; species Tetramorium simillimum. The sequence continues at coordinate 38,836 of VBVQ01000054.1, read as the reverse complement.
CCACGGGAGAAGACTCCCGTCCTTGGCTCGCTTCGCGATGGAACGTGTAGAAAAGGTAAGAAGTACAAGCTGCGGAGATATTGTCGGCGTAATACTGTCTCTCACACGACGGCGCGAGTTACGAGGTACGCGAGGTATCGATTTTTCTGCATTCACGCGCGATTGAATGGGATGTATCGCCCCGCGAAATATATCGTTGCACTAAACATGTGCGTCCCTGGATGGCATTAATATCGGGGGCAACGATAAGCGTCGTCGATTTTGGAAGTCCCTGTATTATACGACGGATACCCAAGACGTTTGTTACGTTAATCGGTTATCGATCACGATCGATAGCGCGTCTACTTAACTCGATCCAACATTATGTAAAAAAACGCGATGTTAGATAAAAGTGCCTCGGGCAATCGTCCTTGCTGATAGGAAACATTTGCAAAATTGACTCTATATACTTCGAATTCGCGTGGATGATAGGAGGATGTGTGAGTGTAACAGTGGTGGATATGGATGCAATATTCTATGATGTCAGGAACTAAGAATTCGGTATTCATAGTTCCATTGTATATTCAAGGCCGCGTTTCGAGGGCGATCACAAAATGCTATACAGAGATACAATTGCGATAGTAAATCCTATATGTATAGAATTTTAAGCTCACACTTGGGACAATCTTGAGTATAAAATTCAACTATGAATATCGCGAGGGAATGATCTTCCGTATAAATCGCGTCGGAAATCGTGTGAAATGTCCACTTAGCAATTGCTACTAGTCGCTGCTGGATTTCTCGCGCGTTTCTCTCACTCGTCTCGAACGATTCGTCGCGCTAATAGCCGCGCTTTTAAAAACCCGTTGTGTTTCTCGCGAATTGTTGTGGCGCTACTTTTTCTGGGCACATATCATGTGCGTCTTATCGCAGCGTGCTCTTTGCAGATCGCCGAAACGCCAGTTCATTCGCCGGCGCAATTTCCACTCCGGGTCGTTTTCTTCTCTCTCTCTTTGCATGATGAACAGCTCGCGTGTTGGCGAGTGTTTTCGGTATGTTTACAGGCGTTTACGGGAAATGGATTTCGATGTTTTACGAAATACGATTTTCCGCAGTGTCTGCGCGACGTACATTCTTATCGCTATAATGTGACTTATCGTTATGCCCTCTGCGATTCTCAGGTAATGTTCGACGCGAACAGTTGTACTTCATGCGATGGTACAATTTTTGACAATGAGATATGAGAGAAGTTGAAAAATGATATATACGGAAAAGATGAATGTGAAATGATGAATAACAAAGATAAGACGAGACGAATTTGACGACGCGAAATATTTGTCTGGACAATTATATCGCATTTATCGCAGGCATATTTTCACAACACTCGTCCGCGTCGCTCAGACACGGCGGCAGATTCTAACGATAATAGTTACTAGCTTAAAGCGTATCTACGAATAAAGCACCATCTAATTATGTCTAAAATGCTTATTAAATGAGCTTCCCGATGGCTACGCATCGCCCGTGTGGGATCTCAAGATCAATCATCGTCGATCACAATAAATCGTCGATCGCCAACGAAGCGACGTTTTCTCTCGCTCCTTAGAAATATTGCTTGATCAAGCGTTAGTGGTGTTACACTTAAATTGACTAGTACCGTTTGTAACATGTATCTCACACAACCATCTCGGAGGCTCTCTCGTCTCCCTAACAACCTTAGTGAAAGAGAGCGAGCGAAATTGTCGTCGCTCTCTTTGACGGCAAAGCTTGACTTCCTTTCGGTGTAGCGCGCAACATTGATTGAGTATACGTGTCACTTGGTGGCACGGTCTTAACTTTAACGCCAAATATTGTTAAATTCGCAATATCTCACCCATTTTACAGTCAGTCGACGTACCCGCGTACTCGATATTCGAGATCTATACGTGCCGCATAATAAATTCGGAGCACGCGGGAAATCAATCGTCGAGAATTTTACGTCAGTTGCCAAAACGATCAAAGTGCTAAAGCGCTGACGATAAAGGGCCTTCTTTCGGGCACGCGCGCGAGTACCGTCGTTGAGATGAATCGAAATTCGAACTTGACAATAATTGGATATCAGTATCGAGATGTCCAGTAAAAAGCGTCAGATATCATTGCCGATTGCAAAAATGCGCGAAACGCGATGAAAATGATTCACAATTTCACCCAACCCCCGAATCTCGAGTACGCTTTACAGAAGTTTTCGTGTCCTCACTTGATCATGATACTCACTGCCGTGGGTCCCTGAGAGATAGCGGTCTCCTTAGAGGCCTCTTCGACCTCCTTGAGCTTCTCCTCGGCCTTACGTTCCTTCAAGGCCTTGAGCAGCTTCCACTTGGACCCGGGTGGGCCAGGACTCACCTGGCCCTCCTTCAATGTCGTGTCCGAGCTTCCGCAGGACGAGGAGTCGATCTTGATCTTCGGTAGACTCAAGGTCGCCGTTGTAGCTGTCTCGGCGCTACCGGCTCCATCGCGCTCGAGGCCTTCAAGGACAGTGCTTTCAGAATCCCAAGCTCCCGGGATGCTGACCGACACTTCGCTAGGTGGTACACTTACGCTACCTTCGCGGGATAAGGAATCCGAGCCCTGCGGCATCTTCTCGCTGTGACGTAGCGTCGAACCGTTGGAACTTCGTCGTGATTGTTGCTCTTCGAGATCCTTCGGCAGTTCCTCCTCCTCTTCCTCGTCCATCGATTGTCCGGGACTATCCGGACCGGATGTTTCGCCGGAGGAACCCTCTTCCGTGGGCGGTGGAGGAGGCTTCTCCTTCTTAGCTTCTAACTCGTGCGCCCACGTGTGGTAATCTGTCACCCTGGCGAACACAGACTCCACACTTTCCGCGGTTTTCCCTTTAGGTATAGGCTTTTCGTCGCGATATCTGCTATCGTTCTCTTCGAAGCGATGTTCCTTAATGACCGAGCCGTTCATCCTACTTCGCGATTCTTCTCTGCCTTCCTTTCTCTGATCCTTCGGTTTCGTGATGGCTTTGAGTTTAAGTTCCTTCAGCACGAACGACATTTTTTCTTTTACCGTTTCGTCTGGCTGGTAAACCTCGTCTTCGGGCTCCTCGATCAGTGCTTCTGTCATTTCCATCTCGGACTGTCTTTCCAGCTCTTCGAGTTTTCTTAATTCGTAACAGTACCATTCGTCTTCAGAATCGATAGAGTCCTCGGTGCTTTGCCGTCTTGAAGATACTCTCGATGTGCTTCTATAGGAATGAGTGCTGCGATTATCTTCGTCACCTTCACCCGATCGCGACCCGGCCCAAGGAATCTCTAGGGATTGCTGGTGGCGCGGTAGAAATCGAGTTCCTCCCGTGGTATTGTAGCCCCTTATGGACGCCGATGGGCTGCCTTCCGACGGCGGGGCCTCTTCCGATAGACTAGTGACCAGTTCTGGTAGTTTTGCGCTGCCGGATTTTTCGCTCTTTTCGCTTTTTTCCGACATATCCTCCGGATACTCGAAACTCGTTTCCAGAGTCTGCGCAGAGCCTTCCTCGACTGGCTTCTTTTCGTTGTTCTCGTCGGTTACCGATTGCTCGTCGGACACCGTCGAAGATTGTCGTTGGCGATACTTGCCGAGCGCTCGTGACACAGCGAATTCCATGCTCGAGCCACCGATCAAAGTAACTGGAGGCAATTTTGGCGCCTTCTCATTAGGTGCCTCGTCCGAACTGCCTGTCGATTTCTTAATGTCACCGACAGTTTGGAAAATTGACGATCCGCCAGATCCCGAGCCGGTACTTTTGCCCGAAGCTTCTTCTTCGAGCAAAGCCGCCTGATCGCCGTTGGCGTCATGCTCGTTAACTTCGAGTTTTCGTTGCTCCTTTTCTTTAGCCCACGTATCTTGAAGAGCCTGTTGGTGCAATTGCTCCTGATGCTGTTGAATCTGCTGTTGAAGTGCTTGCTGCTGTTGAAGTACTTGCTGCTGTTGCTGAAACGCTTGTTGCTGCTGGAGCTGTTGTAGTTGTGCTTGCTGTTGCTGCTGCTGTATCAGCATATATTCCTTTTGCTGTTGCGCTTGAATCTGTGCTTGCTGCTGTTGCTGCTGCTGTACCAGTATCTGTTGCGGAGACGGCTGCTTCCTTTTCGTGCTCGCAGATTTTACTTTGGCGAAGAAAGGCGGTTCTTGAACGATGTCAGATATGACGCTGTCTTCATCTTCCGAAAGACCGCTTTGCCGACCACTGCTCCATTCCGTCTCGGACTGTTCCGGATCGGACAAAGATTGCGACTGATGACTGCGACGTTTGGCCTTCTGAAGAATACCGGAGACCGTCGAAACCAACGTATGTTTTTTCTTTTTTCTGGCGGTCTGTCCTCTGCCCCGACCTCTGCCTATCATTTCAGGAGGCAATCTTTGCTGACCGTCTTGCGGCACGTCCAGATCTTCTCTTCTGACACCGCCTGGTAATGATTGACTTCTGTGACGTTTGGTAAGATGCAAATCGGGCAGCCAGTTGCTCATAGAGCTCATCGCGTTCTTCAGCGAGGAGCCTCTCCTGACCTTCTTCGATAGCTTGCTAGTATCGACTTCGTGATCCTTCAGATTTGAGGCGATACTGATGTATCCGGATTGCGAGACTATCACACTTGAGGCGTCGTAATACTCGCTCTGCTGCGTCTGTTGTTGCTCCATCCTTCCGCTCTCGTGATCCTGAATATACTGATGCTCCCTTTGCCACTGTCTCTGATAACCGTCCGCGAGCTGCGCGCTCTCGGCACTGCTCAGTCGTTGACTGTACGGCTGATACTGTTGCTGATAGGCTTGAGGATAATTCTGATTTGCGTAAATATGATGCTGTTGATATGCCGGATGCGCTTGATAGGCCGGTGGCTGTGGATACCTTCGGTCCGTGTACGGACTTTGAGCGTAACTCCCGTCGGAGGTCAAGGATCTGATGCTGGAAGATGTCGAGTCATGAGGTATCTGTTCCTCCATTGAATTTAACCACGACGAACTTTCGTTTGTGTCCGTACGCGGCAGATTAGTCGCGCTGGTCGGATAGTATGAAAGAGCATCCGTGATATTGCCGGTGGGAAACATCGTGCGGTACATCGCCGCCTTGTATCCTTCGTGATTCGTCATGCCGTCTGTGAAGGAGCTTCCGCGTATCGGCTTCTTCCCATGACCCATCATGGTGCCCGTCGACTCCGCGTATTGAAGAGTGGCGTAACTGTCTTGATAGTTGGTATATTGGTCTATCGCTTCGGCAGAGTAGTAAGCCGAGGTGGTAGTTTTGGGCCCGTAGCTTCCAGAACCGCTGGTATAGACGCTCGTAATAGCCTGTTGTCGATTACTACCGGCGACAGAATAAATAGCCGGTTGTTCCGATCTGTAAATGTAATCTGCACCCGTACCGGAGGCTACGGTCGTGCCATAAGTATGTTGAAGATTCTGCTGACGACTGCGCTTCTTGGGACTCTGACAGGTGGTAGTTACACCTGGAGTCGGCTGTGGCACAAAAGTATAGTCTTCTTTAGTTGGCGACTTGCTGGCGGTCGTATATGCCGATAAGTGATTCATTGTCGTTGTGTAAGGGTGACTTGACGTAGTTGCCATGGCACTCGCGAAGGCGTCTCTACCCTCGGGAGTGTCGTAGAGAGGTTCCTGCGTGATCGTGGTGGTAGTAGTCGTTTCTGGAAGCGGTGGTATCGGACTGGCTGTTCTGGCGGGCTGTGTGCTAGGTATGAGACTCGCGCGGGTGTGATCTACCGAATAAGAAGTCAGCATCTTGGCGATGGAACTCTTCGGGGAACACGGTGATTTGTCCAAGCTACTCCAACCGCTCATAGACGACAATCCGGAATCAGATTTAGCTGTGACTATGTTAGCACTGCTAGATTTAACCGCGTGTTTCGGCGAGACTCGTGGTGATTTGGGCGAGTGAGGAGTGCGGGGACTGAGACGACCCTGCTCCATGGAGACCAATTTTTCCGCATTTCGCAGGAAACTCGGGCTCTGAGACCTCTTCGCGTCCGGTTCTCTCTCCGGTTCTGCGCTGGTGATGAGGAAGGATTCGGTGGTGTCCCGCGGCGCCGGTGGAGGCGGTGAGCTAGGCGACGGACTAGGTGGCGTACGGCTTTCCTGGAATTCGAGATTAAGCCGGGCTGCGCTGCCAAAGTAACCGTCCTGTCTGGTGCGGAGACCCTGGACGCTGTGAACGCTGCCAGCCGACAAAGTGGGCGACGGTACCTTGTCGGTGGTCGTGCTGTACATGTTGGGCGAGGCGCAGGTGACGGCGGCCGCGAAGCTTTCGGCCATTAGATCTGTAAGTTCCTTGTTCTCTGCGTATCCCTTTGCGAAGCTACCGACATCGATTGGCAACTGGATCACGGGCTCCGGGCTTTTTTCCAATATGGCCGATGTATAACCTAATCTAGGCGGGGTATAAGTAGTCGAAATGGAGTCTAAATTACTCCTGGACGTAGAGGTCAGTCTTGGCGATATAGATCTCGTTGTAAAGTCGCCATCGGTGGCCAAACCGCTGTCAGTGCTGACTCTGGAGATCGATCTGCCGGTGGAGCTGGGACTTTTGGAGAAGGTCCAGCTGTCCACGTCGGTCTCCGCGTAGATCTTTCTCAGTTGTTCGTCTATGCTACTGGCTTCCTCGGCCAATTTCGCTTCGGCCTCAGACGCATATTGATTTCGCTTCGGCGAGTCTATCAGTCTCGATTGTAATTCTATCAAATTTTGCGAATCCTTTTGCAACTTGCTGGTTAGCCTATCTATCTCGTGCAATTTTTCTAACGCCACCTGATCGAGGGAGCTGAGTCTCGAGAGTTGTGCGAGATCTTGCTCACTGACGCAGGGCGTATTCCCTCTGTAACTCTTGTAATCGGCCGCGCTGAACACTTCGCCCTCGTCCTCGTCCGCTTCATCCTCCTTCTTCATCATGGAGGTTTGCACTTCCTCCTTGGTCGGTTGGCTGGACAGTTCTTCCAGTTCTTTCTCCTTTGGTATAGTCTTGTCGAAGATGCTGGGCTCGATCTCTTTCTTGCCGTTTATGTCCTCATCTTCGGCCTCCTCCCAGATCATACCCAGCTGCGACGTCGGTCTCGAGGTGTCGCCGCAAATCAGATCTTCCCTGTAGGCGTTATTCAGGCTTCTGTAGAATGCCTCGTCAGGAATGTTGCCCTCTTCCTCCAGAGTCTCCAAAGTGTCCAAATTCCTGACATTCCTGTGCATATCGGTGACCGCAGCCGCGGCCGTTGTACTGTCCTGCGTAAGTCCGTGCATCCTCGCCAGCTCCTGTTGAGCCAGTTTCTCCCGTATCGCGTTAGTTTCCTCGATGCTTATCGCAGCACCCAGACTCTTCGTTATCGCGTCTAGCTCGCCTACCGAGCCTTGCTGGTTGGCCAAAGTCTCCTCAACGATGCTCACATTGTCGTGAGTACCGCCGCTGGTGTAAAACTCGATCAGCTGGCTGATGACCGTCTGCTGCTCGTACAGCAGGCCCTCCAGCTTTTCTAATCTTTCCCACATTTTGATGTACTCCTGGCTGAGAAGATCCAGCGCCCTCCACGCGTACTTCAACTCGGTTTCGAGGATGTTCAGTCTCGTGCCTAGTCTCTCCATGTAATCGCCTATGATGTAATCAATATTACCGTCGCCGGGCGCGACGTAGCTCGGCAGGACTGGCGAATGAGTCGGACTAGTCGGTGCTGGACCGCCCAATTTCGTCGAATCCATATTTCAACCTTATCTAGTCGCACTACGCGTCGCAAGTACTTCTATCGTATCCTCTTAATTTTTTTCTTGTTTGTTATGCGCCTATGTTTCTATTTGACGATCCCTGAGGCGATTCATCGTCGAGGCTCACTCCCAAATCAAGTCACATTCCCCCTTGTGGACCAAGAAGGAACATGAATTGCAGCTTGGCGAACCTCACGGAGGCCATTGGTGTAGTCGAGTTTTTGGTCGTTGCGTCGTGTTTCGTGATGATCTCCATGTTGGCTCGTTCCGAATTCTCACATTTCACACATAGTCTAACTATGTCCTACGATTTCTTGACCACTTTTACGTCTACATGTATCAAGTGTCTTTCTTCGCGTTCTACAGGCTACACTGTGTACACAAAGTTTGGAAGTCGTTGAGATGCAATCTTGATAGAACGCTCCAGATCGCGCGACACTCTGAAAATGGCACTTTGTAACCAGTCTCGTACGCTCATGCCGCCGTTGTTATCTGCAAAATAGCAAAAGCCAACCCCGTGTGGCTTGGTACAAGGGATACCGAATACCAAGTCAACAACGAGTATCAAGTCAACAGCTCCCATGGTGTTTGCATTACCTTGATAGACATCATCAACGATGTGTCGTAAAGTCAAGATAACAGAGAGTTAGAAATACGTCGAGGCATTTGCTTCACATCCACGAGGCAAAAAGATTTTTAAATATTTTACATAGTCTAAAATTGTATTTAATTATTAAAATTATTAAAATTAATTATTGTAGATTGATTATAAGTATGTGTATGTGTGTGTGTGTGTGTGTCGCTATCAAGATTTCTATCTAATTGCGCCTCGTTGGCCTCAATCTCAATCTTAATAAGGACGAGGCGGGATTCTGCTGTGAAATAGATCAAAATTCTATCAAATATATGTGGTCACTTAAATATTACATCGCGTGCCACGATAAAATCGATTGGCAGTATAATTTATGAAAATAAATGATTTAAGAGAGGTGCTTCGTTTACACGTCAACGTGCTTATTGATCTAGCGCGACTATACCCGGTGACTCGCTGCGGGTTACATTCGCGTATCGGTATCAATGATCAAAATAACCATCTCGACCCGAAAACCAAACCGGTCGATCGTATTTAGATCGTGGATCCTCATAAACTGTCGACGAGTCAATTTTTTATTGTTGTTATTTCTATATCTCGTGCATTTGCCGATCTTTCTGTTTACGTGCGTCTTTTCCGCCGTCATTTATGCCAAACGGTACAGCACGGACAAGATACTACTTTTTATGATAGCAATGAAATTACTATTCCGTAATAATGGGAAAACGTGTCGCTTAAAGCTACCCGAAATGATTGTGCAATCTCGAAAGTCGTTAACCCAATTTCGCGTTATACAGGGCGTGAAAACAAAAAGAGTCGTAGTTATTCTTGATCGTTACATTATAAATTCTTAATAATTGACGAAAATCGCCGATGTAAGTAACGTATTGTTACATAAAATTTTTTAACCCATTTTTACTTTAATATATATTAAATCAAGAAATACCTTGACTTTTAACTTTTCCTTAATTGAAAAATATTAACTCTGCGTGTCGACAAACGTCATCAAAAGGACATCAGACGTAATGTCGTGATTTAAAAAATATCGCGTGATAATTTACTTTCAACTTTGCTAAGATGAATTATCTCGGTCTCAAGAGCCTAACAGCGAGTGGCTCGCTATTTACGATCGTATATCAAGCGGCACGTGCGTTTATCACCCGTGCCCTTTTTATATTTTACACTCGGGAATCTAGCTCCATCGTTTCACGTGCTGCTAGCTTCCTATCGACTTCCTTCCGGTTAAGCGAGCTGCCGCGGACCACAGAAAAGAATACCGCCACGACGATATTGCGCTGGTTATATGTATATCGCAGGCAGATTCTTCGCCGGGTCAAAACGGGCATTCACGAGTTACATCACAAAAGGAGCGAACGGTTATACCGCCATTGCGAGAATTCAACTCGTGGAAGATTCCTCCCGTTTGCAAATATTTCCCCTCGCCGGGTTTTCTTCGAGTGTCGGCGAAATAAGATTCGCTGTATACGTCTCGTTTTAATATATCGCCCCCTCCCTCCCCCCGCTTATAACGCGTCCTCCAGCACGAGCTGCGTTTTAACCTTCGACAACGATACAAAATTATCGTTGTTAATCACATAATTAACGGCTATTAATATGCGGCGGTTATTTACGTGGCATACGGAGTAGAACGTTTCTTTATGGGCCAGTTATTTTTATTCCCGCGCTCATGCTGTCGCTCTACATCTTTACGATATCAATTGCAGATGGTTGATGGCATGTAAACACAGTAAAGCCGAATGATTATCGATTTACTATCCACTTCATATCAACCGGAATGTTTACTGTGGTATATCCGTGTCACAGAGATTACTATTCGCGTGGTCTAGTGGGCGGTTCATTCTTGATATCTCCCGTAGACTTTATATTTTTCACGTCACTAGACGGTCATTACTGACACGGCAAGTGCCGTTCGATATCAACCGTCGGCGGCGAGGTTGCTTTCTTCGTTGCTTTCTATATTCCCCCGTGAAAGTGAATGAAAAGCGAGATGCGACGCGACTGTAAAATAAATCTCCATTTTCCCAACTATTTCAGATTTTACTTTAAGCCGACCTAAGCCGCTTCGTAGTTAATGAAGAACGGAAGTCCGGAGGATTGGCGACGAGAAGATTGCCGGAAATCGGAGTATTTCGATGCAACAAGTCACGCCATGTATCGATTATCTGATGCCCGCTGAATAGATTTTATTTGCAAAATCATCCCGCGGTATAGATTGTTCTTATCGAGGATGAAAATCACTGCGAAATTGATCATGAATTGATATATTCGCTTGTGCGATTGGATTTATGTCTTTTGTACCTTTTGAAACTTTCAGTGCACGGCAATTTTTGCCTTTAAAGAGGATTTTGATGGGCTCGCGGACAAAGTAGATAAAATGTCAGCTAGTGGCGAGGAATGAAATTTATTATACTTTAAACATAAAAAGTATATTCTTTAGTCTATAGAAAGTTTGTGAATTTTTCAAGCATCTAATGTTTTTTCCACAAATTTGGCTTACCTCATAAATCTCACAAAAATCCCGCTTTTTTATACAGAAATCGTAGAAATTTATATGCTCTTATATTCTCTAAAATAGCGTAATGATTTATTTATGCTTCCATGGTATCATAAGTGGTATTTTAGGGTGATTTGTAGAAGAGCTTACTTATGTGCGACACGAAAAATTTCCAACGAAAAATAACGTAAAACACTTTTAACCGGGTGAAACATCCCGTTAGAGAAAAAACCTTCGCTTGACCGCTTCTGGATAGCATAAAAGACCGTAATCTTGTTAAAAAGGGCCGAGATTAATTCACAACACGTCATGTATGGCGAAAAAGGGGACAAGCCTGCTGGGATTTTGCAGTTTATCGCTGGAGATTTTCTTATACGCGCACATATTTATGGAGAAAAATATCCTTTTGAAATGCACGCACAAGACTGATCGGAAAAGAGAGAAAGAAACAGAATTTGAGCACAAGATTTATCGAAGGATAAGAAAGAGCAAGCTAGTTGTTCGTATAATTACTTGTATTGTTGTGAAACTTCGGGGAATTACCACTTGCGTGGCATCTCGCTATATGCACTTTAATGTGATCATAAATTTTAATTTTCAATTTCATCGCGACAGTAGTTGCTACTAAAGTACCTTCCAGTGCAGTTCTCCTCTCGAGATTTCCGTGAAAAGAAAAGAATGTAAATTATTCTTCTAATTTTCAAGATGACACAAGAAAGACGAATTTATCAAATCGTATGTTGGTGTATTTTCTGTTGTCGCATTTTCTGCGACACAGGCAATATGCAATATCACAAACGAATCAAGATGGTCACGATATCGGCAATTAACTTTATAAAGCGCGCAAAGAAATTGTACTCTTCCTCCTTTATTGCAGTTTCGTTCTGAACGACAGTTTGGAAGAAGTTCGTAATGAAGAAAAGAGAGTTCAATTTCTTTGCACAACATTAATTATCGACACTGCGAGTATCTTGTAAAATGTTCATGATATTGCGTAACATGTGTACGTATATATGTGCAGCATCCCAATGGAAAATCCACAACAGATGCTTTGATATATAATTCGCGCAAAAATAAAAGAGAATAAAAGTAGGTCACAACATTTATATAATAATTATACGTCTAATGGCCATGATATGGTTGCTTTTACTCGGGCCTTCTCTCGAAAGTATCTTTTTATTTGTTCTTAAGAAAACCTATAGGTACGTAGATTGAAAGTTGCGCCGGAAATGGGATACGGGAGAGAGATACCAGTTAATCCCGTCCTAGACGCGAAGAAAACGACATTCCGCAGATGGCAGGGTCAACTGCGAAATTTATACGATGCTATAGAAGTTAGTTTTTCGAGATAATATCTCGCGCATATAAGCGAAATTTATCAAGCAACAGGTATTTCTCTTTCTCACTATTAGAATTATTAATCGTTATAAAACCATTCTTGCGCGGCAGAAACCGCGACTCGGTGATCTTGTCGAGCCGACAATCTTGCTTAAGACAAAAGAATTAATCTGCATTATTCCATCAGTGTAGCGAATATTGCGCTTGGATTCGTGAAATTTCTGTTTAACAAAATCATCGCATAAATTTTCAAAATACGCTAAATAGCGAATAGAAATGCAGTTTTTATGTAATACGAGCTATTTCAAATATAAATTGAAACAAAATAAACACGATATTCAATCGTAATTATTTGCTCGTAACATTTAACTAAAAATTCCCATAATATTCTACTCACTGCATGTAACGGATTTTCATACATTTAAATATAATCAAAAAGAAGGTGTTAATACGATGAACTGTTTTTCATATTGTTTTAAAATTACACTCTGTACTCCCAATAAGAATAAAAACGGGCAATTACGTCTTAAATGTTCTATAAACCTATGAATGTCCTATGCAATAAACACGGTACAAGATATGTCCTTTATTAAATTTTAGGGGTTTGCCCGCGCATTGTCGCACGACGGATTTACAAGATGCGTCGTAACGTACAATATATTGTGGTTGCCCGGCACAATTCAGTTTATGTACCCGATAAACCACGTCGTGGAAAAGGCATTATGGTCTTGGAAACAACTCGCGGTTGTTTCGCCACGATATAGATCTATATAGTTATATGTACATCGATATCGTGCCGAGTTCTTGTTCAAAGTTTACATAAGCCGCCATTGTAAAAACAAATGACCGGCTGGAAACTATCGATGAGCCAGCTGGGTCCGGTCAATAATTAAACCAAGTGAGCGACAAAATTTGCTGCACGGCGCGGGCGTCGCGTGTATTCGAAGATATTTATATTCATAAATTTTAATGACCTTCTCCAGGCCGAACGCAACGTGGCCCGGCGCGGCGCTTCACAGCATCCGACGGGTATCGTCGGTAATCCCGGTATAGTCGTTTGCGTGTACAAGCGTTCGAAAATGCTCGGATTACGCTAAGATTGGGCCGCGCGAACCGTGAATTTGACAGGATTTAAGCGAAATTCAGCTAGAGAGCGTGTCTTCATTATTGGAAATCGCATCGAATTTCCTGCGATCGCATCTATTTCCGTTATCTCTATTTGTAGTTCCGTTATTGACATCCGTCCCGTTAATTGAACAGTAAATTTTTGAGGGATTGATTTATTCATTGATGTTTTTCAGCCTCTAATTCTTTCGACGCGATTTCGCTTCGAAAATGTTCAAATGAATCTCTCTCTCCCAATTTTTAGGCTGGTTTCGCGCAAACCCAATAAAACCAAGTATCGGCGTTCTCACGGACGCATAAAATACACCCGAGACCATTAGAAGCGGATTTACGTGGCTTCTTCTTCTTGCGAGGAAGCTCATTTCTCAGGGAGAGGGTAAGAACTTTACGGTAAAATGGAATTGGATTTTGCTTGTAAGCTCCGCGCATGACTCCCATACGTGAAGCTAAGCATTTACCGTACTCGCATAATGAAGATAAACCCAGACGCTGACATAAGATAATAGCTTTTATTGTACAGCGAACAATATTGCGTAATTGAACATGGGATTCTACTTTTTGTAGACAATAAGCTGGAACGATAATCGTTCTGAGCGTCCTAGATGATATTCTCTTGTATTTCTGTTAGTCTCATTCGAAGAAGCCTCCCCCCCCCCTTACCAAGTTAGCCTCGAGATTATCAAACGCTACATGGGAAAAATGAATTGTTCTGCAACAACGACACCCCCACTGAGAAGCAGGGAAAAGCGAAACGATCCAAACGCTTCCGAAGGAGTACGGCGACAGTCGTTGAAATGGAATTCGATTCTGCACGGATGTTGCGCGTATATTGTCGGTAAATTGAAAAAGCCAGGTTCTGGCAGGTGGAGATATGCGAGCAATAACATTCGAGCATTGAGTTTCGAATGTAATTTACTTTAAGAACCAATTGCTCGCATTGTATCCCTACGCTCATAGAGGATTTCCCTTGCTATTAAATTGTTAGATCTCTTCATTAATTCAGAGAACACGATTTTTATTGCTTCTTTACTGCATTCGGTTGCTCATAATAACATCGCGATCGAGCTAACATTAAATCTAATGAAGAATAATTTTCTTTACGGCATTCGTGAAACTTCTTTTCTAAGCTCTGACGGTTGAGAAGCGAACTTCTGTAAGAAGTATTCCCCTACGAGCATGATCGAGATACTTCCTCTTTTTTCGGAAATACATTTTTCATCGACACATCGTCGAGCCGTTCACGATCCAGTGAAGTTCGAAGTTTGAACAACTCCACCGCTATGTCGCAAGTTTTTCCTTTTGTCGCGCTAACCGAATCGTACTGGGAAATCGAACTTTTTGGTGGACTTCGTGTTTCTGAGAATTCTGTTGGAAAATAATGATTTAGAGGCTGGCCTTAGAATTGTTATCGTAAACTGCTATGTATTTCGAGAATAGCAGGCGGTAAAATAGTGTATCCCTATAAAAATTTATATTAAAGAAATTTGTATCAAACGTATTTGTTAAATAATAAAATTACGCAATCATTATAAAAGTCAAGGGGTGTCGTAGAATATTTTCAAACGATGCGAAAACTGAGAAGTTATATCACTATTATGCAATTAAATGAGTTGATGAGATAATACGTATCTTCTGTATACATCTGTTCATTAAACACGACATCCTATATTTAAAGTATAATTGCGGAGCCGAGGAATTCGTAACGACCCGTCGCGTGATATTTCGCGTATACTTTGTTACTTGCATCTGGTGTATGACGGAAGATTAACTTAAACCGCACAGGTACGCGCTTTAAAGTTCCAAAGAAGATAACCCAATCTTCGTCGCCTGGCGAATATTAACTTCGTTCCTACGATGTCCAAGTTTTCGCAAACTGAAGTCCTCCGAGGAGCTTCGCGTTGTGTACATGTATCGCATGGGTTAATCATGCGCTCGTGATCTGTCGCGTACGCGCGTAATTGGGTTGACAATAACATCGCGCGGTCACATGTTTTACGTCGCATGCGTGTGCACCAGCTCATCAATAATACGATAATTATGATGGACGATTTGTATTACAACACTTGCGGTGCTCGCATACGAGCGTTTTCCGCGACATTTCGAATTTCGCTAGCGTTCGACGAACGCTACAACCAGCGGCGCATGGGGCAGGCGGACCTCGAGCCCGTAGGGTTTCCAGGCCCAGCGCTTTCACTCCCGCGCCTCGAGGATCAATATTCGCCAGCAGCCCTCCAAAACCGTGTGCGAATCCTAACTTCCTCTCGCTTTCTCTCTTTCCGCTCCGTCTTTCTCCGGTGCTTCCCTTAACCGCGCCGAATTCGACATTTATCGTGATCTCTTCTTCTTTCAGTAAATCTTCCTTCGTCTTTCTGATATTTCCACTAAACAGCTGGGTGCCTCGTTGAATTTTGCTTATTTTTAAATTTCATTTCTCCGACAATTTCTCTTCAAAAGAGACTTTGGCTGTTTGTACGATTGTTCCACTCTTTCCTTCCCTTTTCTCTCTCTCGTCCGTTCGTCTTGAATCGGCACTCCTGCGTCGATTGACTGAAATTCTCGTTCACCAAGAGCGTCCTCCGAGGTTAAGGGGTTGAGAGAGGGAGCGAGAGTAGAATTGTGCGCAGAACCTACCGTTCCCGGTTCACCGAGCTCACTTCAGATTTTCATTCATACAAAAGTCAACATCCTCAAATGAGATCGGCTAGTCACTTGATTTCCAAATTATCGCGACCCGAGAAATATAACATCGTTCGACAATCGCTCCCTCGGTTTTTTTTCCCATGTTGTTTATCGTTCGCTCACACTCTCTCTCGTTAAATCGGATGATACGCGCAACGGATCCGACCCCGCTCCAGTAAATCCACGACGTCGGCGTGTTTGCGTCAAGAAAGTTTCTCTCAAGATTAGAGCCCCCCGGGGGATTTCTTTTGAACGTCGTCGTTGCGTACCGTGTATCATTATTGTAACTAAATAACAGGGGACAACCGTGTTTAGCGTCTAGCATTTTGTGCTACGCGATCCTGTCACTGCGGAACTCGTTATCGGTATTCAGATACAAGCAAATCATGGCGGATATTCGAATAAACGGGGAACATTTGCGGGAAAGAAATGATCATTACTTCGCATTGTCAACTGCTCTCGCTATCGAGTTATCGATTTTCACCACGTATAATCGGACACTTAATTTAAAAGAGAGGGAAACGCGATGTTAAATTGTGATTCCCTATCTCATCACTTATTCTGGCAATAAAATTTTAGTACAGTGGTATCGTTATGGAAATTAAATTAATCGAAAAATTTGTGTTAATGAATACGTTCTTATTCATTTAGCTTCAATTATAACCCAATCAATTTATATTCGTTTCAGGATATTTAAAAAATTCATTCTCTTTACTCGCTTTAATCTCGTGATATATTAATATCGACGCCCCATTTCTCGAAAATAGAAATATTTTAATAACAAAAAATTGATTATTTAGTTACATGTATCTGGAAGTTATCGAATTACAATTTCCTTCTCTGGTTCACCGTCATAGCAAAAATGTGAAATATAAATTTGCAACAATTAATAAACGAAGAAAAATAACAATTTAATATTCAGTCGTTATGTTAAAAAGAAAAAAGACCGCGTCGTATTTTTTTACTTTTTACCCGATATCGATTGCTTGAAAATAAGGTTGTAAGGATGCAAATGAGGTGGATCAATGGATAGATAGGTGACACTTCTAGGGGTAGAAAAGTGGTTGGGGAGGGTCGGCATCCCCCCTGCGGGAAAAGAATCAAGGAGTTTTTTCATCGGGATCGGAGACACGGGAGGGGGAATCCTATTTTACGCCGAGATGTTCATTACGTTTGTCTTCAAATTAAATACGTGACGTCAGTGCCATAAAATGACGTCGAGACTGTCCCTCATAGTTATCAAAATTAAATAAACTAACGCGCACATCTTCACATTTTTTTAATTTTCAGATAAAAAAGTTCCTAATAAAGTTAAAAATTGTTAAACACAAAGTAAAATACTGCTGTATGTAAAGCACAGATGGTAGTTTCGAACAATTCCAGCTTCAGTTTTTACTCTCAAGATTTTCGTGGCACGTTAACTTCGGGAGAAGAAACTGGCGGGGTTAAAACCTGGAAGCACAATTGCTCACGAACGCGTGCAACCCTGAAATTCCAGTTAGCGATAAATGACGCGATGGCTGTGTCTGTACACCCGTACACGCACTTTAGCACGCGATCCCACATAGGTGATTAAGCAGAGCTTAATAACAGCTTGTTACATCGATCGCGACCGCTTGCGGAAAAATCGTTAGATACCAGCAAGAAGGCGCTGGAGGCAATCATCACTGGATAGTAGTTACCTTCAAGTACAGGTATCGTTGTCCAATACGGACGGTAATTCGCGACGCGGATCGATAGGCGGAATTCTTCGAACCAAAGTTGAAATAGTCGCCGTAAAATGTCCTCCCATATCGAATCTCCCGTATCATACACTCTCAAATTCGTCTCTCCCAAGTCCTTTTTATGTCAATTCGATCCGATAGCCCCGGGTCGTCCGGCCCTCGGCAATCGGTCGATACAGATATCGTAAAGGATCGTCGAGAAGCTTTCCAAATCGCGTCGTTCGGAAAATTTGTTACATAAATCGGAGATTTGCGAACAGCTGCTCTTTTCTTTTCTTCCCTCATCTATCGTAACGAGTAAATGTAGCAATGCAACGCGAGACTCAACCTGTAATGCGCGTTGCATTACGGATGCTCTGATTTTTACCTGTAAAAAAAAAAGAAATATCGGAAAATACCGTGAAAGTTGCCTTTTATTTCTACGTCCTACGTACCTGTCGTTGCGACAAGAATGTAAAATGTCCAACGCGAGAGAGAGGTAGTCAGCCTTCTCTCCGCTTTCCGTAGCGGTATTGATCCGCCGGCGAAAACCGCGGCATTCGAATTTCCGAATCGGGTCGACGTCTAACAATAATTTTCGAGAGTATTTTGAAGTCAACGATGGGGTCACCGAGACAATCGGGTTTATCAACGAGAGTTACGAAATTTCGAGGACCATAACTCACGGCGAAAAGCAACCTGTCGAAAAGTTTCAGTAAAATTGCTACACTCGGAGTATAGATAGGTCTCTCATCCCTTTAGTCGCGTCGAAAAGTATTAAATTAATTCGCTATCGATATCAGGTCGAGTAGGTAAGTGTCGAGCGACTTGTACGTGTATGTGTGTGTAGTGGATGCGAAGGAAGGACTGATCGTCGTTTTATTTAGTGACGGAATATCGAATTTAACAGCTTCCACGAGCAGACGAGCCGGGAGAGTCGATCAAGCTGTGCTTCGTAATTAGTCGAGCTTCGTCGTAAATGAAGCATACACCCTATATACGTCGTCGCTTCCTTAAAGGCATCCCTGAAGACGACACGGACTCGAATCGAATTTACTCCATTTTTTTCTTGCGCTTAAACGTAATTTCGAGCGAGTCCTTCGTAATTCCTTTACTGTAAATCAATATCGCAGCCAGCGTGTCCAGAAAAGAAACTGGAACTCACCGTGACGTTCACTTCAGTCGCTGCTCGCCATTAAACTACGAACGAAAACGTTTTGGCGACCCGACGGTACTTGAACCTTCTTTAATTCTTCAGAAATCCTTCACGACGTTGAGTGCATGAGTTATTCAATCGTACCGAGTCGATTCATATAACTACATTATTCAAAGTACGAGATTATTTGCGGACAAAGACTTCAGTTTCCGATTCGACGATCCTATTGGGGGCACATACGAGACACCTCGGTTGAATCATCAAAACGCATACCGCGGAAACCGTAAAATATTTGTCCAATTACTCACCAGGCGTGCGCGAATGAGCGAAGAGTGAGTAAATAACGTTTACGCAACGTGCATTTATACACAGTATACAGGTGTTGTCGGCACGTGTCTCTTTTCCTACACAAATGGGTTGTTTGCTTGTTAGAACAGGCGCAGAGAAAGGGCGTAACTGCACACGAAGGACAGGGGGGGGAGAAAAAAAGGCGAAAGGTGAAGGACATCGCTCACGTCCCAGTGACTGCCTCGTCTTCTCGAGAGATACAATTGCCTACTTAATGCAACCTTTGGTTAAAACCCTCATCGCAGCTGTATCCGACGGTCACGCGAAATATTAAGCCCGCAAAACTTCTGCGGGACTGCGTGGACTTCCGCGAAATCACTGAATATTTTTGCCGTCCGGTCGAAGGCACGCGGAGGGAGAAAGCACGCGAGGAAACTTTGCCGGCATCGAGGACAAAATGGTCGGATGGCTGGTGGCGGTCCCGAGATCCTGAAATCCCGGGGATTGAGGAAACCATCCATGTATCCCGCATAGAAACAAGTAGAAAGTTTCGCGTTGCTAGCCCGAACAATCCCGCCACGCGTCACTTGCCCGGTTTGTCCTCGTTCTGAGAGCGGATTAATCGAGATAATGCCGTTTAATAAACAACATAACGAGGAAGACGGAAAGTGATAAAACTTAAAGTTCCCGAGCATTATGTATGCATTAATGTATTTACACTAAACATTCCCAGGGAATTAATATTAAATGTAAAGTTCTTTCTAAGTATATAACAGCATTGTGTGTATATTAACGAGCATTGAGTTACGAGCAACTCAGTTATTGATTTTAACATAATATATTTTCAAGGATACAAGACCTGTCTCTCATTATAACTAGAGACAGAAAATAGAATCCCTTTATATTGAAAAAAATTAAAGCGACATCTTCCCAGCGCACTCGTCCAATTTCGCAGAATATAAAGCACTGATCAAGGACCGTTTCCTCAACCGTATTTTCCGAGACCCTACAACCCCCGCGAGGAACGTCATTGTAGGGGCAATCAAGCGACCGGAACTCCGAGATAAGCGCCGTGATGTCGCTTCGTTTCGAGCAGCAGTTTCATTAGTTAACACAACAGGGTCATTCCCGCTTCCGTATGCGCTTCCGGGCAGTAGAGAGCCCTGTCTGCGCGCCCCTTTCGATGAAATCTCTGTACCGACACGTCGCGTCGTG
This sequence comes from Tetramorium simillimum, assembly GCA_011636635.1. Classification (NCBI taxonomy): domain Eukaryota; kingdom Metazoa; phylum Arthropoda; class Insecta; order Hymenoptera; family Formicidae; genus Tetramorium; species Tetramorium simillimum. The sequence goes on along the minus strand of VBVQ01000054.1, from coordinate 18,533 downwards.
GCGCTTGAGAAACACGCATATAGAAGCATTCACGTTGCATATGTGATCGCAGTCAATACGAGAAACGAGGCCGGCACGTACTGACCGGCTTCCACTTCCGGTTGGAGAACTCCACAAATGGCTGTTGAATCGGTACGGAAGCCATATAGAAGTACCGTTTATCAATCGTCGGTTAATTCTTGCGTTCGGAAGGGAGAAACGATGCACTGCGCTATGGCTACTTTGTCACGATTCCACGCCAAAACGCAAACTGGGATATATTCGCGGTTATAATCGGCGAGATCAATGCACCCCTCAACCTGCCAACTTGCGACTGTGGAACTCTCGATTGCAAATATGCTCCTATACAATTACATTTGGTTAAGCTTGCACCTAGAAGCATAGTATTACACGGGCATAGCATTCCTCGTAATACAATGTCTGTGCGCTATAAGAGTGTGTACGTCGGTGTGTGCCTCGACTTCCGGTCGGTGGTTTATGACTGCTCGGCTGATACGGGAGTTGGCAAAACTATTATCAAGTGGAGTTATGAATTAATCTCTGGACAAGCGCGGCGTAGGCGTTATAAAGTTTGTTTTAGAGCGAGATTCTTGGGAGGCGCGTGCTCGCAAACTGTTAATTGGTATAATCAAGCGTTGATATTTTATCGCGCCGGACTTTATTAAAACCGACGTCGCAGCCATCGGCGCGCTGCGGACCGGGGAAATTAGTAGATTTAACGTCCTCTCTAAAAACACCGGTTCATTAAAACACGCGCGGTTACCTGGAAGTTAAGACCGAAAGAAGATTACCCAACGACTCGAGTGCACTGCAAGACACTAAACAACGCACCTGGTAGCGCTAATTGGAGCGCTAAATTAAATTAATGCCGACGGTAGGATTCGTGCCTTCAGGATATTTCGAAAGCTCGTAGCAATAACAAGCGTTACACTGTCGTCAGATTAGATGGAACGGACTTGGGTAAGCCAATTCGCACGTCGTATTGTCGCATAGCAATTCTCGCGTCATTCACTTAAACGGCTAATGTGATGAAGAACAACGTCTCGGATCAGACCTTCAGGAAAGCCAGAGGAATCGACGTTGTTTATTTTACGCTTCTATTAAAGATCAAAATTTGAATATGCTTCTTTCAGGAAAATTACCAAGGAATCTTGAAGAAATTCTGCTGAAAGAAAGACTATATGAGAGGAGCGACATTCTCAAGATTCTCCTTCCTTCGCATTGTATCAAGAACTTTCTTTTGAAAATGCTCCTCGGAGTGTTTCCCCTTTCCCTTTGTTCTTCTCCGAGGCTCCTCGTCGCCGTGCTTTAAGCCGGAGAAAAACTTTTCCTTTTATAAAATAGTGATTTAAACTTTATCCCGGCGCGAAGACAATTTCTCCCCCGATGCCTCTAGTTAGCCGTAACCTTTATCGCAATTAGAAAAATCGATTTTATCGGGACTCTCCTCCGGGGAAAAGGGATGATCTCCGATTTGCATTTCTGGCCGATCTCCAATCGCAATAATTGCTTTTGAATTCATTCAAAAATCGTAAAGCCAAAAAGTGCATGTATGTTGATAAGAGAAGCCGTTCTTTATGCTTAAGGTTTTATTTGCATTCGAATCCACCAAGTGTTCGACAAGAAAAGTTAGAAAATTACTTTTCGAACGAGTTCGTTTTGCGTAGCTCGTGCAAAAAGACATTTATGGCTTTCTGAAATGGAAACTATTTAACGACAAATTAATGGTAGAGGCGATTATTTAAATGATAGTTTTTTCTCGGCAAATATTTTACGCGTTCCAATTATTTCGCGTGAATTGTAAAATTTGGCACACTCGCACGATGCATTTAAATTAAATTCTAAATTGGATATTATACCGCCCGGTATGTGCAAAACTCAGCACGAAGGCGCTCGTGTTTCAAACGGCAGACGAAATGGAGGTGCATTAATCACGAATTAATTATCACGCGTGGCCGCGTAGTTACGCGAAAGTTTTAATTGACCTTTTTAGCCGCCTACAGTAAGAGCGTGAAGTGTATGTATATTTTATGCGTTCTAACGCACGGCGGTAATAGTAGCATGCGGCTCTTTTAGCAAGACGGAATGTTTTGTTTCGCATGACACCGGCACTTTGACCGCGCAAAATGGCATAACATATTTATCTCCGAGCAGAAATATATGCGCGCAATTAATTTTATCGGTGACCCAAGGTCGCCCACGTTCAACGTCGTGCACGCGCGTTCTAAACTACTGCGTGCTCGTATCTTTGTGGCGCGAAGTTCATCTGTTAGCGACGCGAATTACTAATGCGAGATACGAGCGACGGGCGAAATGTGCCGCGGGCCAACAAATATACCCGCCCCGGCCGCCTCGATTCGTGATTATTCCACGATTTAGCAACGATGCCGACACACGCGAGCCGAATCCACCACGTACGCCCGTAAGATAAGTAGATACGGCGTGTTAAAGGCGTATCCCGCCGAGGCAGCCTTACGTGAGTTTGCATTACGCGTACGCGTATGACATATTGGATTAGTTATCACACGTCTCGTCATAATTACACGGATAGCTTTCAATGCCATAATAGATCAAGATTCTGCCGCGGCGAAAATTCAGTATTTGTTCATTATCCTTATGAGGCTAACGAATACCGATCGCAAATACGGGCTCGCTATTATTGGTAACGATGCTTCAATGTTTGAACTCATTTAGGAATTACCGGCGTAAAGCGAGTGCTTTTCTGTGCGGTGAAACCCTTTAGCGCGGTGCCGTTCGGGAACGTCGTGGGTTGTCGTTGTATCCTATCCATAAACATCATTAATTAATTTCCCGCCGCTAATGAGAACGGGATTAAAGCGAGCTTTCGCCACGTGGTTTGGCCGAGGGACGTTAAAACTTTCAAATGGTCCAGCATGACAAAGTGGTTGATCCACTTGGCCGATGTGTTACGGGTCGGGTATCTGCACGGCTGAATATTCTACGTTCTTGCAATTAATTCAATCAATGCGTCCGCGACGCGGATCGCTGCAGCTGCCAAATTTCCATCCGCGTGTTGTCGATATATATCGAGGGTCGTTTGCATGTCGATTCGTTTCTACCTATACATGGATCTAGCGGGAGGAATAACTGTGATTGCGATATTTTTCTAGCAAATATTATTTGTCGTTATTGCGACTATAGAAAATATCGACAGGTAGATTTTCACGGATCAAAAGGTAGCGATAACAATCCAACAGTTAATTTAAATCGTTTGGGAGATTTAAGTTATGTCAGAATTGATTCCGACCAGCGAATTAAATCACAATATACTCGAGCCGTATAAAGCAATTTCGTCTATCATTCAGAATAAAGGGTCTGCCAGAAGATCGTGCAGCAATTAAAAGATTATATGGCAGTCACATTTTCTCCGGGACGGCGGTAGGTATTTGTACGGAATGGAATTTGGGAATCGAGAAGAAAAACGAGAGAATCCGACATCAAATGGCGCGAAGAATGGGAAAATCGATCTGCTTTGAGACCGTTAACCCGTTTGCCCTTTCGAAGGAAGGAAGGAAGGAAGGAGTGAGAAACTTGCGCGGCCGTGAATTCCTAAACTGTCCAACGGAGCCTGAATTCCAAATTGGTGCGAGAGCTGATGAATCCCGAAAGCAATGGCAAATAATTCGCTATCACATAGTCGTGGTTTATTTGTTAAATCTCGTCGGCAAGCGTCGCGAAGCGATTATATATAAAATATTTCTACGTCGTTATCACTTAAAATCATTATGGCCTTACAAGTACAACGGACAAATGAAACGAACGAATAATTTAAATCAGAACCGAGAAAGTTCAACGCTCCGCAATCTCACTTTAATCTCTTCGAATCTTTCGCGAAAGTCTGTTTACCTCAGATTGCTTCAGCTCGCGGATTGAGGACTCAACAAGTATGCAATCCTTTAAAACCGAGAAAGCACAATCCGTGGAATTCAAACGCTTTCGCAGTAGATTGATCGCGAGACCTTGCGAGGTGACCGGATTATTTCTGCACGTCGGAGAAACGGACTGACCGTGTCGTCGAGTAGGAATAAGTTCGTTCGTTGAGCTTACTTGGCCTCGATCGATGTCGGCTGTCTAGGTAGAATTGTCTAGCTGTATACGTATATACGCGACCGTGCCGTACCCGAACGCGGCCAGTCCATTACTCTGTCCCTGGTGTTTTGGAATGACCAACCAACGGAACAACTAGTTTTCATCCCTATGTGCTATCTGCTATTCCTTGGCTCCTCGTTCCGCGCCGACAAACGAGAGAACCATGGTCGTGGCTGGTTTGACCCTGCCCGTTGAACCAGCGTATTCGGTATCTTTCCGCTGGCTCGGGTTATCGATTCTCGTTAGACAATGGATATAATTATTAATAACTAGCTTTCTTGCAAAAGACATCCAGTCGTTTTATTGAGTGGACCTCGACTCGTAGGAGTTTGAACAGTCAATTGTTAACTGCAGCGATTCGCGAATGAATTTCACGACGTTTCACGGTTAGCGAAGCGATTAACAGCGTCGCGAGAGCCGACATATATAATGGCCTTTCAAGTTCTCAAAGAATGAGAAGAATCGAAAACTTTCTATTCACTTTAACCCACAAGGGAAGTACCGTTTTCCGCAACTTCCGGTGGTATAATACCAATCTCGAAGTTCGCCGTGTCCGAAATCACCTTAATCCAGCTAATCGATTTTGCCTCGCAAAGTGGCGCAGACGCGCACTCGCTCGGCAAGACGAATTAACGTGAAACGCGAAGGGCGACCGAAGTCCGAGACCATTGACCTTTGCTTCGGCACGCGAAACCGAAACCCTTTACCTTCGAGCGCATCGTAATGGTGGATCACTTTTCGGAAATCACCAGACGGCTCATGCTGGCATCTAAGCGATCGATTAATGCCCGGTCGACTCGGGTTCGCAAAGTTTCAAGTAACGAGCCGTGACGCGAAGATATTTCCCGGTAGCTGAACTTTATTTCTGAACCCACAGCTACGCGTAAATGATATTCACCCCGTTCTTCGGGGCGGCGACTAACGACTCCGGAACGAGGGGAAGAAAAGAGAGAGAGAAAGAGAGAGAACGAGACTTGTTATGATGCACAGGTCATCAAGATGCGGAAGCAAAGGTAAAGGCGCCCTGATAAGACTCAGACGGATTCTCGTTAGCTAATATCACTCTGAATAATTCTCGTCGCGCTTTCAGCCGCGTTCTCTTTTTAATTCCTCTAATAAATAACTGTCACGACAAACGCATTAATCTGTCCATTTATTCGAATTCCATAATTGATACGGAACCGCGTCGTAAAGATGTCCTTCTCCGAGCCGATAAATTGGATTTTACGATCGCGTGTGGTGGAGGGGCGACATTCGCATTCAGTTGTCTACGTGCTGGTGCCGAATTAGTAGCTAGGTGCTCGATTGCCCCTTGTACCCGGTACAATCCCCGGGCCCGGGAGAGATGCCACAGACCGGATATTCAAATGGAGAGATTACAGCGCGGCCCTGAATATCCATGAAGCCTTGCAATAATGTTGGCCTGTTATCTTGGTTCGCAATCGTGCAATCGTGCTTTTTCGTCTCCGGCTGCCTCAAGTTCCTTGCAAAATATTCCGCTTGTAGCGATTAAATTTACCGGTTTATCGGAACAAAAAAAGAGAGAGACAGAGAAGAAGATAAAAGAAGTTATTATCAGTCTGTGGCGAACTCTCTCTCTAAGGTCGTTTCCATAACGTAAATGTAAAGCTCACAAGAGAGTATTATTAAATAACCAAGAAAGAGAGTAAGAAAAGATGTGGCAGTGCAACACTGTGAATGAAGAGAATGTAAGAAAAATCGCGGAATATATACCACACGGAATATGTACTGCAGAATCGCACTTCTTATTTAAATGGAACATAAAGTAATATTCTCGAAATAACGCTAGTTAAGTGATTAAAAGAGGAGATGATTAAAAGAGATACATCTCGAAAGTCTGCTTCTGAATTAAAGCGGTAGAATCGTTGAATATTACAAAGGCGCGAGGTTCTCCAAAATAACAATGAGATAAGTTTTGTGAAGAGCATTATGATAATCCGCAGCTATATTAGAATACATTTGTATTCTCTTTGTGACAACAGTTGCTTCTCTTTTCCTTTTTACGAAACATATTTGTCATCGTTATCGTGGAACGGCGTCGATCAGACTTCTAACGAACGACGTCTTTACCGTGGATGGTCGATTCAATACTACCCTTTCTTACCCCGATAGGTAAGGCAATAAGCACGAGTCTGGAAGGAACGCGCTAATCCAGGATTCCGTTTAATCTGGATTCCGATCTTCAGCAGCCTCATAGTTCAGATACGTCGATGAATGAAGGAGGAAAATATTGACTATATATAGTCGTGGTAGAATCATTTGAGAAGTTTCTTGAACAACAACGGAGTTGCAGAAAAAGAACAGGCGCATATATTTGTCTCGTTGGCAGCGCCTTTGTACAAGTGCCATTAGAGTTCTAGGCAAATATATATAAGTAATTTATATAAGCAATCTCTGTCATCGGATTTCAATATTCCAAGTATCTATTAGTAATATTGATAACTCGTCAATCGCAGTAGATATATCGTATTCGTTCTAGAGTTTTGCTACAATTTGAGAACGTACTATGCGAGAAAATTTCAAATAACGAGAATAAGCTCGTGTAGTTGAGGATATAGCGAGCTTCTTTTTCCCCGTGGGTCACAGAGCGGCTACAAAAGCGAGAAAACAGGAAATCGTATATCTCCAATATTTATTTTCGCGAATACCGCACAGGGACAAAAGATATTTTCAATGGGGAAATAACGCGAATATAAGTTTGCACAGTTTTATTTAAATTGTACTATGCGTATTATTAAAACATCGGCTCAGTTAAGCTAAAATATGTCGTTTCGGCTTATACACTATCCTCTAGTCTGTTCTAAGGGATTAAACGAAACGTTCTTGCGCATTAAAGCTACGTTCGATCGCAATTTATTAACTGTATTCACATATCCATCGTCGAGGACGCATGAGGAAGATCGATGGTTTTCCGTCGGAAGAGATTGGATTTTTTTCTATATAAATGCTATCGTTTTGCGGCATCGTTCATCTTGAGACTATAGACTGAAACGTATTGTTGTACGAAAGCGGAACGTTAAACATGGTCGACATTAATCGATATTTTCCAATTTGATTAATATTACAGCGAGAATTAATTTCCAATTGAGTTTTACAATTCAATCGCTTTATATTTTATTTTAGTATTTTTAGTGCACTCGTAAACTGAGAACAGTGGCACAATGGCGGAAATAATAATGAGCTGCATAGAAGAGAGAAATAATAAATGGTGTAATTGTTTCGTAATTTCGTTAACCGGTCGAGAGACAGATATAGCAACCAGATATTATTATCATCACATTACATGGCGCGTGTTTACTCGTTATTTTCATTAAATCGCTTCTCCTTCCCCATCCACAAACACCAAATTATTAATTATAAAAACATCGAATGTAATAGCTATAATCGTTACAGCTATGTCGCCAATTAATCCCGCAGCATAACTGGTTAAGTTTGCAAATGGAATTTTGTAACCGTTGTAACTCACTTAAACCGCGTCCAACCCGTCCGCGAACTTATGAGAATTCGAGAATGGTGTCTACATAGTTTCATTACGTGCAAAAGCACTCAGGCCCTGTGTGTATGTATTTCCTTGAGTTATTTCGCAAAACTTCCAACAACGCCGTGTGTCACATACAAAGGGTGGTGGCATGCAACCTCTTTGAAACTCACCGCGATATGTATGTATGTATGTACAAAGTAAAATAGACATAAAGACGATAAAGTATCCATATATAAATATAGGTGTACCATATAAAATTGTAAAATATTCTCGCCTCTGCTTTACGCCGTTTCTTCTCGCGGTGTAAAGAAAGTGAGAGACGTGACTTAAAACTGAAATTGCAGTTGCACTGCTTGACTTGAAAATTTCAAAGAGCGCGTATACTAGTGTGGAATGTATCACCTTCCGGTTAACCGCGCTGCGAAACACTGGGTGGAAAAGTGAAAGACGGGTTGCGAGGTAAAAAGAGAAGATATGTACCTATCATTTTTTTTCCCTGGTGCGCGGAAAATTGGGAAAAATTTCGTCCGAGACTGTGGCCGGATACGGGAGATGTACGGTACGATTTATCGTCGAAGTAGGCAGGAGGAAAGGTGAGGAGGGCACGAATGTCTAGGCGAGCTCCATAGAGTTTCTCCCTCGCGTGCTATAGATCACCAGCTCGCTAAGATTACAGCCATACGTAAGCTCCTCGACAAGCTGTACAATTTTCTGACGTGCGCGGTTAGGTGCGATCTAGCGACGTTTACTTGATAGACACAATGCGGATATGCGCCGTATGAGACTGTCAGACGGTGTGAAACGCGCAAACGGTAGTTCCTTAACGGTGCACACGCTCGACAAACGTTCGCTAAATCGATACACCATAATATGCTTTACCCTGTTCATTCCGATGCTGAGATCCAATCGTCTAATAAAAGATCGTGATAGCATTCTAATTGCCCGTAGTAATACGAGTAGCAAGCAATATTATTTGCATATTAAATAAATATTTGAAACACATCGTATAATTTTAGCCAAAGGGAAGAAATTTTTAACCAGATAATGACAATAACGAAAAATCATCGAAATCGTCCGTGTGATATATTGGTAACAGTTTCTGCATCGTGTATCTACATCGAGGATTTTAGCTTGCTTGGGACCGCGATAAATTATTGCGAGATCGACGAGATATGAGGTAGCGTTGAGGTCGGGCGAATTGCATGTGTGATCGATGGCTGACGCACTGGTGCGATTTAAATTTTTCGAATCCACCTTGCTTTCGCAAACGGAGAGTCCCGAATATTGTCACACACGTAAAAGCGAACAAATAATGCAAGCGCCGCGTTGTAGGAATATCTTATTATCGCGACGCGCATCAGACGTATCTATCGTTTTCTCGCGACAGATACGTCAATCGAATAAGCGTCTGGGAGAACGGTCGCGATTGAATTTCTTTCTAAACATAATATCGGCAGGATGACTGCGTCTCACATTTTTATCCGTTTTACAGAAATAAAAATTGTAGGTCATAGAATGGTAAAATTTTTTATAAGCGCAAAACAACGAATATAAATCAAGAGTAATTAAATTGCGAAGGGAAACGCTTGACAACATTTCCTTGTTTTCATTTCTTTGTTTTTCTTTTGTTTTAGTTTAGCTTGCAGCTTTTTACTAGCGGTAATACCGAAAATGGCAAAGAGCGAAACAATACGAATGTGCATACGGCACTCCGCCATGGGACTCGACATAACACATCAGGCATTTTCGCGGGTGAAAGAAAAACAGCTGGATCCCGAACGTGTCGAGGCGAGCGCCAGTGTTTTTTAATTTTCGCTTTTCCATTTGCCGTTTATCGCCGCCACGGTATCCCGGCCGGTCGCGATTTCTTTCCATCATCGCGCTATCAGGTCGTGTCGCGTCATTAGACGGTAACGCGGTAACGTCGTTACGACGGTATCACGACGCGGAGCGCGAAGTTAAAAGGAATACGACTACGTGCTATCCGCGCAAATCGCTAATACGTCTCCCGCTCGCCCTATTTTTTTCTCGTTCGGAGAAAGATGCTAAAGTTCGTGAGCGCGGTTCCATCATCTTCGGGGATGGTGAGAACGATAATAGGCTCTGTCTGTGTCGCGCGTTCCCATTCTTCGTGCGTTCCCAACCGGGGAAGATTAATCATCTCGTAATATCCATGTCAACCTTACGAATTAGCCTCGCGCGGGCCCTCGTCTGTCTGTCTTTCTTCATGCAGATTTCATATGACTTGTTCGCGGGTGGGATTTTTATAGGAATATCCGGAGACACGGTTATTAAAGCAGAAATTCTATTGTCGAACGTGCCCATTGTCACGGAAATACGCTTTTATAAGTCGCAAAAAACGTCACGTATAGAAGAATCCAGAAGAACCTAAAGTAGTTTTAGTGAATGACAACAATTCTGAAAGTATTTTTATATCATTAAGCAGTAATGTAAATCGTTCTTCTCTCGCCGAGTAATTAATACAAATTAAGAAGTTATGAAAGTTATTTTAAAATTATTTCTTTTTAAATAGAAGAATTGTTTTTTTAACGATTAATAAGTTTGGCAAGCTAATATTGCCTTAAACTTTCGTAAAGTAACTACCGTTACCATTATCTATTCACATAGTGCACTAACTATCTAATAGCACAGCAGGGTGCCTGTCGGGCCGACGCCTACGGTGTTAGAGGTAATTGAAAAGTGATAGAATCGTACTGATAGCAGTATTAGCTTGCGCGCTTATGATACGAAAGTGCATTTTCGTTCTACCGTTTCTCGCGATACAACTTGCAGCTTTCACCGTCGATGCGAGCACTGACAGGATTCCCCGTTTTGAATCCTGCGCCCTGAAGCGCAGTTATATTATACCGAGTCGGTTGTGCTTTTGTTGCGCAATGTAATTGTTTTAGGCGGCGGAAAATGTACACTCGCTAGATGTAACAGCGCGGAAAAAGAAAGGGATAGACGGCGAGGGGAGCGGGAGGTCAACAATGCAATCTGTGGAATTCGCGCATGGTACTCCCGGACTGTGTGGCTTGGAACCCTTTGATCTTTCAAGTCATTCTCATACACCATTGTCCCGGCGAAAAACAGGCAGCGCGCCCCAAAGACAAATATATAGTTAGAAATACGATATCCATGTTCAATTGCACTTCCCTTCGACTAACGGATTCCAGAAAATGAATTGTGTTACGTATCACTGTGACACACTTCTGTGTTAAATCGAGATAATTTGGGAAAATATAAAATTCAAATCTTACGGAGTCATATTTAAATTTTCTTAAGCATATTTCAATAAGTTTAAATCTTGATACAATGATCATACGAAAATGTTCTCAAATTTTCTAACAAAGCATTTCACGTATTTATGGCTGAAAATGTAACGCGCTGTTAAATTTTTCAACATTCTCGTAGAGTTATAAAATTTTTGTTGCAAAAAAATAAATCAGACAGATTCAGATCAAATATCTATGAACACGAAATAATCATGCGAATGTTTCATTTCTGAAGCTCTATTGTGGAGTGTTATAAATTTTATTCAATTTTATAAATTCCAAGCACATAGGGTTTGGGGCCTGTAATGCGCTTTCGCGCAATAAATTCAATGGCAAGTTTCGTGGTTGAATACGAAATCAATAAAAACTTTTCAAATACCAATGTATTTCTGTTACGGACGCGATGAGTGATGCGTTTATTTCGGCGCGACGTACATTGAAATTTCGTCAATATACATCTTCTGTGATCCAATTCGTTGGCTGCTAAATTATTAATTTATCAAACTTGCAGATTATTATCCGATAATTTATTGAGTTCATTGGAACAGAATTCAGCATCTCGTTAATTTCATCATAATATTTTATTACGGAATCAGAGAGGGAGAGGGGACACGCGCGCGCGCGAGAGAGAAAGAGAGGGAGAAAGAAAGAAACAAAGATAGAGAAAAAAGCAGCTCATCCTTATTATAGCAAATGACATTAGCTATATAAAGAATTATGATACAAATTATGACCTCATTCAGTCGAAATTCATGGCTCCAAAGCGGAAGTTCCGAAAGATGTATAATGTCAACCGTAATAATATCAAATGTGTGATTCTGTCGACGAGACAATTTGGAGTCGTATGAATCCGTAGGTTTAACATTAATGGTTATTGTGTGTCGATTGTCATAAAGTTCTCATTCGGAATAATACCCAATTGGCAGTAATAAAATTACAATGACGGAATATTCGAATTAATGACGGCGGTATGAATTCAACATTTGTCTGGGATGTGCAATGATAAAATCAACGAAGTTACGACGTGGCGCTTAGAACGCAACGTAAACAACGAACAGTAAATAAAGTAATATTGATTTTGTAGGACGTGTTGTTGCAACTGGAAATGCATTTCATGCAAAACATTTCCATGAAAAAAAAAACAGAGATTCTCTTGGGATTTACGAATATAAATTGGAAGATGAAATCACGCAGTAGCGTTCTCTGGCGTGACGTTAAAATTAAGGAAACGTCACTTACAATTAGTTCTGCCGCGAATTAGAAGAAATGTTTGCTCTTGAAGGCAGGCAATTTGAATACTTGACTTGGTCAGGATAGTTCAAGTTTTTTAAATATTGTCTTAAGTGTACTGTAAAAACGATCTGAGTTATAATATCGCAAAGATAAATTACTGCAAATTGAACGTATCGTATGCTATCAGTTTCTGTGCTAATAAAAAAATATATGTAATGACATTTCCTCAAATAATTGGGCAATTTTCCATCGGTCGGTATGTAATTACATCAATGGCTCGTTACATTCGCAGTGTCGGCATCCGCTTTTATAAATATAGCGTAATGGCATCGTATAACGAGGGATAAAACACATGGATATGACATCGCTATGAGCTTTGTGTCTTAAGTATCATCTTTAGTTTACAATGCTACAGGATGAAATAAATCCGTCGACAATTGGATTATTCTGCGGTGAAAGTGTCTCGGGAACAGCAATTACGGAAATATGCAGCGATGAGCTTATCTTCATCGTCAGAGGGACTAGTATGAACTTTCCGGCAGTAAGGGAGAGATCCAAGAAAAGGGGTCATGACTGTCACGATCGTTGACAATCTAGCAAAGTCGCAAAAATACCAGTAAACTTGAGGCTGACACGAACGCATTTATTCCTCGAGAAAACGTCGTCTTCGATTTCAGCAAAATACACCGCTAAGACAGAAGTAGAACGTGACAGCGAAGAATTTTTGAAGTCGAGTATAATTGTTTAAAATGGAAAACCGTAGAGTGACCTGGGAAATAGTATAAGTAGTGGAGTAAAAAAGTTTGAGCAGCAAAAAAGAAATTCTTTCTGTCTCGGGATGAGTTATTTCTTCGTAACTTCCAATGTCTCCGCAATAAATTGTGTTCCTACCAAGCGTAATGATGTATCTCTATTCCTATGTTCCTGGCATTACTACAGAAATTATCGAGGGGTTGGTCACTGAGGTAATTTTTGTACAAGGACTAGGTAATTCAGTGGTAATCCAAACGAAATCTTTGGTAATTATGGGTATAAATCTTTTAAATGGGTATAAATTGGTATAAATCTTAGTATAATCTTAATATATTAGTATAATCT